>ML788920.1:224066-239038 GCA_009831015.1 Picea engelmannii | reverse complement strand
TGTATGTATACTTGAATGATATTTTGCCTTCATATCATAATAAGGAGTCTAAGAGACATTTTTACTTGGAATTCTTACACTTCTTACACCATCCCACACTTTTAAGGAGTAGATGAGCCTCCCTTAGTAAAGCCTAAAAAAAAAGGGGGGGGAAATAAAAATTAAAAATAAATAAAGAAAATAAACTTCTCCCACAAAGTATAGGGGGTCTTATCATGAGCCAACCTACTAGGATCATAAGATAATAACATAAGTGACATTCCCACTATGGCTACCACACCATGTAAATGGCCTTTGGTATTTTTTAGTCAAAGGAAAAGATGTCTCATCACGAGCCGACTTGTTCACTTAGATTACGATCTAGTGAGTGGCATTATTGTTATCTGGCTACCAAACCAGGATAGTGGTATTTTTTGGAAAAGACGATTCAAAATATTTATTAAGGATACAGGCTCATATATGGGTTAAAAGACAACCTTGTCGAGGCTATGGATGCCTGCTGGCAGCAATGGCTCTGCCTATGGTATGGAAGTTTATCTTAAATACGCTAAGTTTTTTTTTGTGTTTCTAGAATTCATTTCTTAAAAAGAGGCTATCATTATGGTTATATTCAATAACAAGGGAAAGTAACAAAGTTATGAAATTTGGAATATTTATAACACGTGAACAAATTTAGACTACCCAGAATCGTTTTCCTTAAAACATTTTTGAATATAGGTATTTGACCGTGTATTTACCACAAAAGAAGTGATTATTGTTCATGATTATTTTTAAAGTGCTTTTAAAGGTTATTAATTATTGTTCTTCCAGTGACAGAGATAGTGTAGTAATTACCCCTCAGTTGAACTACCTACCATCATTACACTCACACATATCGACGGTCGAGATCTCCCTTTTCATTTATCAGGAGGAAGATACTCTGCATGTTTATCGATAGATCATAATGATTGCAATTAATGACACAATTCATATTTCTATATACATTTTCCATTCTGTGATTTTTACCATTTCTGGTAATATTTTCTCACAAGCTGGTCTAACCAAGTCTGCAGCTGGGAACGATAGCTATGATGAATTGTTTATAGAGGAAATGGGTGACCAAAGCATCTACCGAGATCCCACATTGCTACAAATAACCGACCAGGAAAAGGAAATCTTACATCGTCTGGTGTGGACAAAATGTTTCAACATATTGCAGGGATATGACATAACTATCATGCTCTCATTTTTCCAGAACTTACACAGGGGAGTCTTAGTGATTCGAGACATACAAATTATGGCCATTGAGGAAATTATAGAATAGGTAAAAATCCTCCCAAACACAGGCACACAGTGGATCGGGAAATACACAACACTCAAGGAGGATGTGCAGTCTTTCGCAAAACCGGGAGAAGAACTTGACAAAAAAGGCAAAGGACTTAACCCCGTTGCTCTCAGTGAAGCATGGAGGGATATAGCAAGAATAATTCAGAGATATATCACATGTGATGGGATATATGATGTGGTGATACCGTGCCACCTCAAACTGCTAGAAGCACTAAAACAAAGGTCAATAATAAATTTTCCATTTTTTCTAAATGCCATGTTGCATGAAGTTGTTGCAAGGACCCATAAGGCCAAATACCCTGTCAATATAATTTCACCATGGACTAGTAAATTTAATAGTAAACAGGGCCTTGAGCCAAACACAAATCACTTGGGGAGATTTAATTGAGCCCCTAAAAATTGAACAACCGAAAATGCACCATGAAATTCCCCCATAGGGAATTGAGGTAGCCCGGGTAGGATGAGACATTTCCCAAATGGAAGTTCCAATACCCCATCCTGAAATAGAAGTATACCCCATCCAGCTAGAAGAAACTTAGACCATATAGGAAGAAACATCAATTAAGAAGAGATAAAGAACAATTGTTGTTCCTGAAACCTCCACTGCAAAAAGAAGGAATAAAAAGACAGTACAACCTGAAGAAACTTAGGGAACTATACAAACAGAAAAACCCTCACACGAAAACACTCGGGAAACTATACAGACAGGGCAGTCATCACTCAAAATCCTAACAGAACAGTTCTTCATAAGTTATGAAGTAGATATGCCTCAAGTACTAGGAAATTTAGGGACATCAATTGTTGAAGACACAGACAGGTCTGGAGAACCCCAATCATTAACTTCCTCCCATTCAAACCCTGTCTTGGATCTTCTTGATATGGAGATGCTATCTCCTAAAGGAACAAAACAACCATACCCTCACATTGAGGTAAATATTCCTTTAGAAAAAGAAAAGAAGCCAGAAGAAAAAGGGGAGAAATCACCAGTTGATCAAGGTGGGGATGACCTCGAAATTCCCCATAGACAGAAGAAAACAGCAGCCAAAGGAAACAATAAAATTAGAAAATTAAAAAATGAAAATAATATATTAAGGATAAGGGTTAAGAGGATAAAAGTGTTAAAACAAAAAGTTGGCAAGTTAAAAGAAATCATCAGACATCTTAAGAAGTAGTTGGAACAGGATGATAAGCCCCATGAGAAGAAGAAATCTAAGAGGCCTAGAGTACAGGGAAGAAATCCACTTCCCAGAAGAACAATCCACACCAATTGTGCTGGAACAAAAAAATAATTGCATGCTCCTTTGGAAACAACTTAAACAAAAAATCAGACTGAGATTCCATCCACAAAAGAAACAATTGTTCAAATTGAAGGAGTGGTTCCTATAAATATTCCTTCTCCTATGGAAATAATTGAAATATGAACCCAGACATATGCTCTGGCAACAATAGAGACAACTTTTTAGACTTAATAATCATCTCATTCCACTGAACATGATGCCATCATTAGCAGGTTGGAAGCAAAACTGGTGCAGTCCCAGCAAACCCTGACTCAATGTAGAAGTGAAATGGTAAAAATCATAGAACATCAGAAATTTGTCAAAAATATTCAATCCATCTCAACAACAGAGAATGAGACCTTTTCTGATCTCAAAAGAGCTCAAGTGAAGGTGAAGAAAGTACAAGGTCGGTTAGATGGAGCTCTGGAGAAAATCAAGAAAATGTTCTCTGTTTATTTTGATATAGTAGCTTGTAGGGCCCCTTCTACTAATTACACCTTATTTCTATTAGAATGTTATATGATGTTGAGAATAAAAGATATTAGAGAAGGAAAACCTTTTGAGTTTACCAATGTTTCTGATTTCGTTTCATTTTTTAGAGAACAAGATGATGGAGTAAAATACTTTTTGTGTGAACTATACCTTCACAAATTCATCCGAGGAGAAAACATAAATGAGAACCTTAGTCCTTTAATACAATCATTTTGAGTTAGTAAAGGAAGGGGGTTGTTCTTTAAAATTAATGTGTTACGGGGTTGGTAAACCTTTCGTGTGCTTGGTCTGCTGGTGTCAGGTGGGATGTAGACACCCCCCGCTGGTAGCCTTAGGAGACATGTATGTGTGTGTGATTTTTCTGTGTAAGGAATCCAGTGCCGTATCAAGAGTCTTGGGCCCTTTAAAGGCAGGGTTTCCACTCTTGTGACACACCTGACAAAGATTACTAGTTTCTACCTGAGCAGTCGGCCAGGAGCCTGTCTAATCTTCTTTCAAGAAGACATAAAACTAAAAGCCCTTCTTTTCTGTGCAGAAATAGTAAACTCTACTATTGGATTCTTCCTTCTGTGATTGTACTGTACTTAACCCCTAGTGTCGTTTATGTTTACAGCTGCTAGTTGTACGCCTTAAGTCTAGGGGTGTTTCTTGCTTGATGTCATTGAGATATGTTGGGGTCATCTTGTTGTGTTCATCATGCTTATGTCTTGTTCTAGGTCGGGTCCCTAGTTTCTGCCTGAGCAGTCGGCCAGGAGTCTATCTAATATTCCTTCGGGAAGACATAAGACTAAACGCCCTGCTTTCCTATGCAGAAATAGTAACCCTAACACCACAGATTCTTCCCTCTGTGTTCTTACTGTGCACCCCCAATATGTCTTAATGTTTGTGTTGTGCGCCTCATGCCTATGGTCGCATAGTGTTGCAGTTACTCATTGTGTGCCTTCAGTCTTCTTGTGCTGAACATCGTAGTTGCGTCTTGTTGGTTGTCGAGTGGCGACGTAGAGTCAAGTGTGTTTGTTACTTCTACACGCGTGCACACCCTTAGACAAAAAAAAATTTGCACCTATTCTTAGAGTTGTTGTCGTAACGAGCAGGACGTTACAGAATTTTTTATAGAGGAAATGGGCAACCAAAGAGTCTACCGAGAGCCCACATTGCTACAAATAACCGACCAGGAAAAGGAAATTTTACATCGTCTGGGGTGGGCAAAATGTTTCAACATATTGTAGGGATATGACATAACTATCATGCTCTCATTTTTCCAGAACTTACACATGGGAGTCTTAGTGATTCGAGACATACAAATTATGTCCATTGAGGAAATTATAGCATAGGTAAAAAGCCTCCCAAACACAGGCACACAGTGGACCAGGAAATACACAACACTCAAGGAGGATGTGCAGTCTTTCGCAAAACCGGGAGAATAACTTGACAAAAAAGGCAAAGGACTTAACCCCGTTGCTCTCAGCGAAGCATGGAGGGAGATAGCAAGAGTAATTCAGAGATATATCACATGTGATGGGAGATATGATGTGGTGAGACCGTGCCACCTCAAACTACTAGAAGCACTAAAACAAAGGTCAATAATAAATTTTCCATTTTTTCTAAATGCCATGTTGCATGAAGTTGTTGCAAGGACCCATAAGGCCAAATACCCTGTCAATATAATTTCACCATGGACTAGTAAATTTAATAGTACACAGGGCCTTGAGCCAAACACAAATCACTTGGGGAGATTTAATTGAGCCCCTAAAAATTGAACAACCGAAAATGCACCATGAAATTCCCCCATAGGGAATTGAGGTAGCCCGGGTAGGAGGAGACATTTCCCAAATGGAAGTTCCAATACCCTAGCCTGAAATAGAAGCATACCCCATCTAGCTGGAAGAAACTTAGACCATATAGGAAGGAACTTCAATTAAGATGAGATAAAGAACAATTGTTGTTCCTGAAACCTCCACTGCAAAAAGAAGGAATAAAAAGACAGTACAACCTGAAGAAACTTAGGGAACTATACAAACAGAAAAACCCTCACACGAAAACACTCAGGAAACTATACAGACAGGGCAATCATCACTCGAAATCCTTACAGAATAGTTCTTCATAAGTTATGAAGTAGATATGCCTCAAGTACTAGGAAATTTAGGGACATCAATTGTTGAAGACACAGACAGGTCTGGAGAACCCCAATCATTAACTTCCTCCCATTCAAACCCATTCTTGGATCTTCTTGATATGGAGATGCAATCTCCTAAAGGAACAAAACAACCATAACCTCACATTGAGGTAAATATTCCTTTAGAAAAAGAAAAGAAGCCATAAGAAAAAGGGGAGAAATCACCAGTTGATCAAGGTGGTGATGACCTCGAAATTCCCCATAGACAGAAGAAAACAGCAGCCAAAGGAAATAATAAAATTAGAAAATTAAAAAATGAAAATAAGATATTGAGGATAAGGGTTAAGAGGATAAAAGTGTTAAAAAAAAAAGTTGGCAAGTTAAAAGAAATCATCAGACATCTTAAGAAGTAGTTGGAACAGGATGATAAGCCCCATGAGAAGAAGAAATCTAAGAGGCCTAGAGTACAGGGAAGAAATCCACTTCCCAAAAGAACAATCCACACCAATTGTGGTGGAACAAAAAAATAATTGCATGCTCCTTTGGAAACAACTTAAACAAAAAATCAGACTGAGATTCCATCCACAAAAGAAACAATTGTTCAAATTGAAGGAGTGGTTCCTATAAATATTCCTTCTCCTATTGAAATAATTGAAATATGAACCCAGACATATGCTCTGGAAACAATAGAGACAACGTTTCAGACTTAAGAATCATCTCATTCCACTGAACATGATGCCATCATTAGCAGGTTGGAAGCAAAACTGGTGTAGTCCCAACAAACCCTGACTCAATGTAGAAGTGAAATGGTAAAAATCACAGAACATCATAAAGTTGTCAAAAAACTTCAATCCATATCAACAACAGAGAATGAGACCTTTTCTGATCTCAAAAGAGCTCAAGGGAAGGTGAAGAAAGTACAAGTCCAGTTAGATGGAGCTTTGGAGAAAATCAAGAAAATGTTCTCTGTTTATTTTGATATAGTAGCTTGCAGGGCCCTTCTACTAATTACACCTTATTTCTATTAGAATGTTATATGATGTTGAGAATAAAATCTATTAGAGAAGGAAAACCTTTTGAGTTTACCAATGTTTCTGATTTCGTTTCATTTTTTAGAGAACAAGATGATGGAGTAAAATACTTTTTGTGTGAACTATACATTCACAAATTCATCCTAGGAGAAAACATAAATGAGAACCTTAGTCCTTTCAATGGGACATACAGTTTCAGGCATTCTTTTCCTTTGCCAAAAACCAAACCAGGTGGGCTAAAGCACACAAGGTTTTCATGAAAAGAGAGACTAGGCTACACCCATGGATTAGAGGGGAACCATCTAAAACCCTTAAAACCATTATGCATCACAAAACATTCATGAAGAGGAAGAATGTTGTAGAATCTTTAGCTCCCATCCATAAACATGTTGTACATTCAGGTCTACAATATTTTAGAGAACTTAAAGAAGAAGCCATTTATGTTGCCAAACTAAGATGGGATGTATCCTCAAATGAAGTCAAGAACAGGGAACCATTTGGTTTCAAAAAATTTCACGCAACCATCTTCAGGTTAGAGATGTATGCCAGATTGATCCTAGATGAAGGGCCTTCTCAGATTGGATGTAGGTACATTCCTCCCATTATTTGTTATCCTCCAGATGGTTATCAGAGTAATTATGAACTTCGTAAAAAGGAGGAAGATGCTTCTTTTGAAGTGGATAAAGGTAAGCATGGGTTCAGGAGACCTTGATAAAAGACCTCTCCTCCCTTTAGTATCACTTCTTTACATGTAAATTCCTTGCTTCCATGAGGACATGCAAAAAGGTAAGCTGGGGGGTATGTTGAGTTGTGAAAAATGTACAAATATTCTCCTTATTTATATGGTTTATGATACATTCTTGATTGACGTTTCCATTAATTAGAAGTAATTAGGAAAGAAAATGATTAACAAATATTTTAGAAATGTTATTGAGTGATATTAGATAATTTCTGAATTTTGATTTGAATTGTTTGATTTTATTGCAGAAAATGGACAATTGATGTTACCTCAAGATAATTAAAGAGATCCTGAAGATACATAAGCTATTGAAGATCGAAGGAATCAGGCATAAAAAGGTTTAGAAGAAGATTGAATCTTTATTTTGTAATATTTATAAATAGTAAAAGCAATCCCGAGGATCTCTCAATCCTCAGGATAGCTTAATTTACTCATGTCATTGTAATATATAGAGGATGATGAACAATAGAGAGATATACAAGAAATTTATCCAAGCATTCAGATCTCTAAATTTTTGATATTCTGTACAAGCAATCCATTGTAAATGATTTACCAGTTATGGAATTAATGAAAGCCTTGAGAATTTTGATCATCTTTGCGTACTGATTTTTTAGTAGCAGTATCTTTTGAAGACCATGGGCCTAGTCGGAAGGAGTTATTGTCTCATCTGTAATCGTATCAATTATGTTTTAGTTTGTGATTTGAATTTCGTTGCAACAATTAAGATAAATTCAAGAGTGTATTGATTCTTTTATAAATTGGTTATGTTATTCAATTACAGAGGATACATGATTCATTTGAAGGTTATTGATTGTTGTTCCATTTCCCATTGTTGTTAGTTTATTGTTTGAGAGTTCCTTGCATTTTCACATACGTTGTTCCTTTTATTATATTAGCATTTGTTGTTCCTTTCGCTTAAAATCACATTTGTCGTTCCTTCTTAATTTTAGAATATTTCGTTGTTCTTTTCCAGAAGGTTAAATAATCATTGGTAGATTGATTCATTAAGTGTTTTCATAGATTAAATTATTGTTTCTTAGTTAGATGAATTCAACAATCATTGATAGATCGATTCATTAAGTGTTTTCACAGATGAAATTATTGTTCTTAGTTAAATGAATTCAACAAATTTATTAATGTTTTAATTCACAGTGTGTTAGTGATAAGATTACAATTCTATTGAGTGAGTTCTTAGTTTCAGAGTCTTTAATGAATGTTTGAGGAACTTGATTATTAATAAAATCAGATTTTCTTTAACTACATGACTTTTAATCTCTACAACTATTTGCATAGACTTTGATATTCTTGAAAGAAAAGATGAATCCTCGGTTGATAAATTAATGTCAGACTACAGTTCTTTTTAGGACATATTTAGAGCCCAACACACTGTCAACCTGTACCAACACTCCATCAAAAATTGTACCAAAATTATTAAAATATTTCCTACATATCCGCAACCTGTCTATACTGCAACACGCGGATGTTCATGCCCCTCTTTTTTGCAACTCACATAATACTACAGAACTCTCCCAATTTCACTATTACTCTCTCTGTTTTTTTCAAACTTTCACTGTAAAACCTGTCATATCAACCTGTAATTGAAACGTATAAAAACCCATACTGAACAACCTATACTAACAATCTGTAACAATAGTCTCATCAACCGAACTAGATCGAATCACCAATACCAATAACCAAAACAACATATGCACAATATCACCACGATGTGCATAAAACAAAACTACTCATAACATCTCACAACCATCACCCAGACATGACTCTACAAAACATGTACCAATCAAAACCAATTAATAACTTATACTACAACAAGTGCATCAACCATGCACAAGAACATACTCCAAGCTAACCAACAAAGGGCCTCTAGCAATACATCATACAATCCATAAACTGAAAACCATAAACCCTTAAATCAAACCACGTGCCAAAACTTCGTTGTTATATATCCTTAAACATGTACCACTCATAAGTCAATCATATACCAAGACTACTAAAAACTTTATCTCACAATGTGCCACAAGATATATCAATAACACTCAAACATGCACCAACAATATTTTTCAACGGATCTTCCTCAAATCATACTCTACAACATATACCATACATCTAAGAGGGAATAAAGCAAACCTCAAAAAGTCATGCCTCAAACATGATCCACAACATCACTAAGAGATCACCTCATAAGAGTATAGAGATACCTTTTTCACTATGTAACTGACCTGATACTTCATATCTAAGACCAACAAACCTGCAGTCTCTCCTCAGATCCTAAAACCTAGAACAAGTATCTTCCTCCTTTCCCTTTCTACAGATCTGGGATTTCCCTTTCTACATCTCGTGGGTATATGTGTTTCCCTCCTCTATGGCTCACAAATGTCCATTCTTCTTTGTTCCCATGTGTTATTGGATAAATCTGTAGGTGCAGACACTAACCAATCTCCCTAGATCCACCTGGATCTAGAACAAAACAAGACAGAACATGACTCTTTCCCTAGATTTTAACCATTGAACTAACTAGGAGGCAATGACAAATGACATACCTTATTATCACTTCCTATGTTTTTTGTTGCTCTCGCTTCGCTCCAGTTCTCTCGTGCAGTCAAGACCAAGACAACACAAACCAACCAAAGTGAAGAAAGCACAATATATTCAACAGTCAATCTATGCATATGATCAAGGAATTATACAATAAAGTGGAAATAGCTTTATGGGAAAGGGACATATTACTGTATCATATTGATGGAAATTAAAGATTACAACCTGAGCCTTGATGTCACAAACTTCCTTTCGATGGCCCTTGTCTCTGACACACACACTTGCTCACTTGCATGAAGAAGATCAAAACCCTTATGATATCCTTGCTGGAGTTTCCTAGCCTGCTGTTCAATCTTCAATCCTTCACATAATTATTTCACTAATTCTCCAATGAATCTTGCTTAACCTTTCTTAACCTTTTCCATGAGAATTCCCTCAATATATAGGAGAGAATGAATTAGTTACTTGGATAAGAATGATCCCAAAATATCAGGGAATCCAGTACTAGGATAACCATTCGAATGCCATCTCATCCTTCTAGAAGATTCCCTTCTAGAAGCATCGAGAATTCATATTTTTCCTTGCTTTAGAAAGAGTTCGCACCCTAGCAGTTCAACACAGTGTGAACTTCTCGCACCCTGGCTTAAGGAAGCCTGCAAGAATCATGCATTCTCACAGGCAAATATACTAGTATCCTGCGAACAGTTTTCAAAAATGAGTTTTTTGGAAGAGATGAAAATAACTTTTTCTCAGGAGAAAGTTCTTATGAAGAGCCTGAGTACACCATCATCAATACATCATCATGATGACCAAAATCATGGGTAACACAATGGCTCATGGATAACCTATGAAATATTGTTTCATTCACTTCCTCTGCAACTAAAAAACTTTCATTCCTTCATACCTTTGTTGCCTCAGACCTACGGTTTCTCATATTTATCAATGTATACCTACAAATAACCTTTCAAAAACTAGATATTCAATAATTCTCAATAGGTAGGTGCGTGCTAATAGGATTCCCTTTCTCTCTTCTTTATACTTTTCCAAGTTCCTTCATCTAGAAGTTTCCTCGTAACTATTTTACCCCTTTCTCCATATTCTAGGTCTAGATCAATTTATTGTTGCAACTAACTTTCCTTAATTAGTCAACACATAAATACTTTACCCTTATTGTTTCAACCACTTCATTATTTAATTCATTTCTTTACCAACCACTTTGACTAGGGAATCATCTTTATGAATTTCTAGAATCTTTTGACTTCTTGTTAACCTTCTAGAGGCTTCTAGATTACTCTAAGGGTTTCTCCAACTTCTAAAGGCCATATCTCCCTAACTGTGAGGAAGTATGTGGTGTAACACATATAACTGGAAAGGACATGACGTGTACTATCCATCCATGATAGTATTACCTTCATATTTACTCATATTCATTCCTTTATACCTCAACCAAACTCGGTTCCCTTCCCTTACCTTTGTGCTACCGAAATTCGCTACCAGACTTCTCCAATGGTTAACATAAATCTCTAAGGGTTGACATCAATCTCCAACATTACTATACAAAGGTTGACATAAATGACAACCAATTGTATAACACTTCTCTCTTCTTTATTCCTCTTTATGTGCATTGTTCTTGTGGATGTGCCTCAACTGTGCACTCTTAGAAATTCCTTCTTCTTTTGCGCACCTCTTATGTGCGCTTATTCTATACTTAGTATTTTTATCAAAATTGTATCCAAAAATTCCTGTCCAACAGGCCCCCAACACTCACTTGTGGCTCATCCTAAGCCACTTAGGCATGTTTCCTACTCCTCCATGCTGCAATGAACCTTCGAGAGGCTCCCTTAGATACCTCCACTTCGTTTAGTTTCACTTCCTTTGTCTCTATGATATCTTCATCCCCCTGTGCATTCAAGGTTTTATGTTTCTCTTCTACTTCCTAAGATGCTTGTTTCACCTTTCCCTATGCAGTGGATAATTCTCATATTACCCTGACTGCTTCTTTCTGCAGTAGTACTAAATGTTTTTGAAGGATATTCTATTGATCCCTCATCTTCTCCATTTATACATATGCCTACCTCTAAGACAAAATGGCTATCATACATTCAAATGGTGTAAGTGTAGTTATTTTCTTTGAAGCTTGATGGGCCTTTTCATGTGATTCTCTTAATATTTCCTCCACAACCTTCATCTCGGGATCTTCCACTAAGTCTATCCAGATATGCACACTCTCCTCACAAGGTTTTATGCACTCATCTTCCACCTTCTTTATGTTGGTGACTATTGTCATATCCATCCTCTCTCTTCCATCTCTTACTTTTGGTGGCGTGCCTGGCATACTTCGTAATTGCAGGTCCTCAATATTTTCTTGGAATCCCTTGATGAATTCTCGAATATTCGATACTTGTTCTTCCATAGTAGCCTCGACTACTATGGGAAATTACTTGTACAACTTTTGGATGATCTATTGTGTCTTCTATGTTATGCTCTCGGCTTCATTATTTTCCCTTAACGCTTTCCTGGCCCTTTCCTCGACCTCATTATTTTCCTTCTTTACTTCTTCTACTTTCCCTTCCACTGAGCTCTTTTGTTGGATTTTTTTTTCTTTATTGTTGTTGTAATTGGGCCCTTTCCTTCTATTCCTTTGTCATTTTCTGGTGTGCTTCCTTTCCTTAGACCCTAATCTCATGAAAAATTCCCTTAGGCATTGTAATACATGTGTCAACAACCGTGACACCACAATGTTCAGATAGATGATCTCCTTTACTCGTTCTTGTAACTCTATCATTGGTAAGTCAATTGCATCTGTCTCAATTTGGAGCATTATGTGCCCCGCTGCTAGCTTGGTTAAGACTATATGAGCAGTCTTTTCTTCCTCCATTAGAATTTTGGTCATTCCTCCCTCTGTCCTACGCTCTTTTTTTATATTGTATTCTTCCAGGAGATATTGTAATGTTGTCAACTACTCTTGCACCTTCAAGTACTACTCTTCATGTTTCCTCATTTCTTCCTCCATGATTTCCTTCACGACATCCCGTCCTCGGTAGACAATGTGGTCCATATCATTATTGGTCAAAGTATAACCTAGGGTTTCTCTGTGCGCTTTAGTCTTCTTGTGTGCCCCTCTTGTTGGTTCCTTTCCCTTATCCTTCTGTTATTCTCTTGATGTGGGGATTGTCTTTTGAGATTTTTTTGTTGATGGGCTAGGCATATCTCCTGCACCATTTTTTTGATCATTCCCCTGCTCCTCATTTGGTTCTTCCTCACTCTTATCCTACTCTCCTTCCTCTTTTGGGTTCTCTTTTTTCTCTGCTAGAATTTTCCACCCATCTTCCCAGTCATTCAAAATTAGGCATAGATATTCCAATGTCAACCTACAGTTGGTTGGGAACCACTAATGCATAGGTTCATTCTTTTCTTGCACAAACATGTGGTGAATTCCTTTCCTTAGTCCCAATGATTTATTATTACCAACCTTCGACTATTTTTGTGCCTCATTTCCAATGTTTCATGCCTCTTCATGCCTTAATTCACTTGTCCAATCCTCCATCATGGTTGATGAATGGTTAAATAAATGCGGTGTTATTACCAAATCAGTTGTGTCATTTTTTTCTCTTACTACCAATCTATTGTGATTTCCAACGGATTTTACCATTTAAGATTATATGACTTCATTATGACCTGTCATTACCCCTATGTAGCATTTGCTTTCGTTCTTTAAGTATTTTAATGGTCTTATCAGTGCCAAACTACACAAGATATTTGTTGCTTCACAGTCTTTTTCTTTTGTGTTATATTTTCTTAATTGGTGTAGTTCTATCCTGATGTGCAATAACCTTTCCTTATGTACAATATCCTATTCCTTGTATTCTATAATATTTTTTATTTTTTCTATATCTAATTTTTGTTTGATTTTCTTCCTTTTTCCACTTTTTATTTGTGTTTTTGTGTTTTTCCTTCATACTATAGTACAAATACTATGATACATGTGGTCTATTGCAGCCCAAATTACTACACATATTGTCGGTTGTCTCTATAGAATTTCAATCGACTTCCATTCACCATTCATCCAAAGACTTATTGTGACATCCCCCAAAATAAAATAATTTGGAAATTTAAATTTCTAAGAAATCATTCCATTTTTGGTAAATTCGAGTTTGGAAAAATTTTGCCATTTATGGCAATTACGAATTTTGAATTTTTTAATTGTAATAAATTATTATGACTGTTGGGAAGGACTCTGATTTGACCCAACTAAATATTTAACAAAGACACTTGTTTGAAAAAAAATTATTTTATATTAATAGCAGGAAGACAAATGGAACAACCATGTTAAAAGTAGCTGACCATGACTCCATGAGTGGGGAACATGTTGGAACTACCCCTGGGCTGATTTGTACAAGTGGAAAACTAATGATTTGGCCATTGGCAGCCCCTGAAAATCAAGGATTTAGGAAGCTGCGGAAATTCCAAAGAAGGAAAAAAGACCTAGGCAAGTTATAAATAAGCATATGCGAGGAGGCAGGACGCTGCTAAGTATGCTGGGAATAAGTCTGTTTTGGGTATTTTTCTTTTTCACTTGCTATTATGAACACTGGAAGGGTGTGAGGCAAGGAAAAAGGGGACTGAATTGAAGGACAGTGTTGCAGAGGGATTTTCCAAGTTCACCCTTATGGACTCATGGTCAGGCTAGGGGGTGAATCGGGCAAGTAATCGTGGCTGCTCGATTCTATGGTTGGGAGGAACGTGGTTGTTCCCTTTGTTTTATTTGCAAGCCTATTTCAGATATGTACCCTAAACTCTATCTATCTAAATGATTTTTTATATTGAAATTACTGTACATGTTATCGTTATATGGAAGAGTTCTAGTAGCTGTTTTTAATGATCGCGTAACTGCTGTAAGTCTTTTCTGTACCTAAATATTCAGTATTCTACCTCTGTGGAACGAATTGGTTATTGTTATAATGAGATTCTTAACACTGGTATACGTGAAAGAACCTAGACAAAGACTGTTCGAAATTCAGTGAATAGACTATAGGATTTAAATGCAGATTTATTTTCGAGAATCAAATTTTAATTAGAAGCGAATAGGTATCAAAGAACGAATAGAGTCATTATATGCATATGTATGTCTCAAAATTTAAACAGATTCCAATAAACAAAGCTAACATATGCACATATACGTTTAAAACTTTAAACATAGTCAAATGAATGAACAGAGTCATTATATGCGTATATATATGTTTTAAACTTTAACATAGTCGAATGAACAAAAAAAGCTATTATATGTGTGTGTGTGTATATATATATATATATATATATCAAACTAGAACTGAGTCATTATATGCGTATATATATGTTTTAAACTTTAACATAGTCGAATGAACAAAAAAAGCTATTATATGTGTGTGTGTGTATATATATATATATATATATATATA
>ML788920.1:187235-215465 GCA_009831015.1 Picea engelmannii | reverse complement strand
GATTATATGCGTATGAATGTTTCAAAATATAAACACAATTCATTATATAGATGAGCACGATGAAGCATATGACTATGAACATAATATGACCCTATTTCTTGGACGAGATAATCATGCTAGGATAATACTACAGGAGAACAGATAGACAACTTGTCACTACATATCTTATTTATGTTGTGCACAGAAAGGAAACAAAGCATTTTTTTATTAAATCACTTTGCATTCTCAGAATTAATAGAGTGATGCAAATCCTTCCTAAAGATACAACCAATCGAAACAAACACATACGAACACGCAGAGTTGGAAGTTGTGAGACCTTTAGTAATGATTCAGTTGGGGTAAACAATCCTTTTAATCAAAAGAAAACAAGAATTTCATTCCCAAGTCCCTCACAACATGCTTACATATAAATTGGAACTTTGATAAAAAAAAAAACGGGTTTAAACCCTCAGTTATCCGATACAGAGAATTGGTGCTTGAACAAAGGTCCTCTTAACATCAGAAAAGAAAAACTACGAACAAAATTCGAGACCTCTAGGTCATAGCAAGTTGAAGGGGCATATTTTGGAACTCGAGTACCTTTGCCAGGTTGAGTAGAGGCTAGAACCCATGCTGTGAAGGGGGAACACCTGCATTCGGCCATCACAATAAAACATTAGAAAATTTACAGAGTAAAATCTTGATTTATAAACTCAAAAGGGAACAATGATAACCGTAGTTGTTGGATTACTTAACTTAGGGCCAAAACGCCACATCCTCCTGTTACCATGCTTTGCTTCGTAGTCAACCTAGACGGAGGGGAGAAGAATCTGGAAGATCCTAGTGGGTAGCCTTGCAACACTAAGAGCCCCACCATTAATACATAGAAAACCTTTTATACCGAATGTCAAATTTTTTCCTTGACAAAATAAAATAGCAGTGCGAATTCAAACAAGAAATCATTTGATAAAACCCTTGACGAACAAAGCAAAGAATGCAAGGAACGACATCATACTTTTCACCAATAAAAGTAATCATGAAGAATAACCTAACATCATCGAGGGATACTACTCTGAGTCACTCCAGTTTACAGTTGTTGAGTATAGGGTAAATAAAGGATTAAACCGGAAATAGACCCACGGGACACACACAGTAAAATCGAAGTATAGTTTCCCAGAAGTAGAGGGTCTGTGACCCATGGTTATAGTAAGAAAACCTTTTACTATCACTACAAAATTAAAAGGAATCGCGTAGACTCTATGGGAGTAGGGAAAGTTTGTAACCCACATCAAAGTATACAGGAAACAATTTTCTTCTCAGCTTCAACCAAAAACAATAAACCTTGTTCCAATTCGAAATACAACAGTCCCTTAGAGAAAACTTACAAGGCATTGTTGTTGACTGCACCAAGGGTTTCTCACAGAGGCAGTAGATGTTTCCCTGTGGAAGTTGCATGATACATATCCCTTCCCTTCGAAGGCGCAAGGGAGAAATGAGACCGCCAAAACCTAAGAGGCATGATTATACTCTTTACAGCATGAGAAGTACAAGACCTTACTCTAAGGCAAGCTGGCATATCCAGATTGGGAAGAGTAGGAGGAAGAGACATCGGGGCTGCAGATTGTAGGAACCTTAATTAATTCCATGGACAGAGTCTTAAACTCCTCCTGACAGGTACATACACCACCCTAAATGTAGAAGATATGAAGTAAACAAAACAGTAAAACTATGACTGTCCATTGAAATAGTCAGCTGCCAAACCATGAAATTGTCATTTCGTTACTCCAGCAAGTAGAGGAGGGTTAGCTAGATTCAGTTGTGTAGAGAATGACGCGGACAGGATCATGTTCGGTTCATTATGGGAGGGACGAGTTGTAACATAATGAAAGTAGAACCATCAAAGGAAAACACTTGGAAACCTTTCCTAAAACAATTATTAACCTCCTTAAAATCCTTTCCTGTCACGACTTAAAGACTCATGTTGACATAGCTAGGTAGTGCATGAGATTTTAAAACCGAGACATAATTTCATGCGCATAGTCTGATTCTATTAAAAAAAAAGGGACTGAAATCCCCATCCTTGAGTATAGGTAGGTGCATGCATCATAATAAAGCCTTATAATAAAGTAAGATTTAGAATATACATGCATTCAAATTTTGTGTAAGATATTAAGCCAAGGGTATTAAGCTTAAGCCAAGTTTATCAAGATAGTATGTTATAAGGTCATGCAAGCAAAAACAAAGTGTAAGTACCTGGCTCACGATTGGATTAAACTAAATTGAGTAGAAAACATTGTACCACAGAAAAAAAAAAATTATATGAGAATTTTGAGGTACATTACACTTATCCCTTTAGGGTTTCCAACTACGCAACAACTGTCTTTTTTACATGTTGAATCACATATGGCCCAAACTAGTGCATTCTAAACTTCCCTAGGTGTTGCATAAATTTGTTTTCATAAATTAATACGAAGTATCCCACTTGAAACTTTTTTTTAAGTGTGTCATGCCAAGACTTCTCTCTTTCCCTCTGAACTTGTTGATGGAAACCTGCAAAAAACCAATCTTCCTCAAGCACCACTAATTGTGCCAATATATCCTCTATTGCACCAGATTATGATAAATCAATAATCATTGCAATGCATAGGCTAGGTAGAATAAAATCCATTGGCATCATTGCTTCTTTCCCATAGATCAAACTGAAAAGTGTCTTCCCTACAAATGTTTTACTTGTAGTCCTATAAGCCCATAACAATACAATAACTCTTAAGTCCCAATCATCTCTCCCTACGTTGAATTTTTTTTTGAAAGAATTCTCCAATATTTTATTGAAATCTTCCACAATCCCATTGGTCTGAGGATGATACATGGTACTCTTCTAATGGTGAATTTGAAACTGCTCAGCCAATGTTGTAATTTTCTTATTCAGAAAGTGGATTCCTTGATAACTAAGTAATATGCAGAGACATCTAAACTTTGTGATTAAATTCTCAAACAAAAACTGTGCAACAATCTCCACGATGCAATCTAGAACTAGTGTTGCTTCTGCCCATCTTGTCTAGGAATCTGTCGCAATGATTATGCACCTTTCCCCTGATCTTCTTGATTGTGGATTGATTGAACCTACAAAGGTTATGGCCCATTTATCAAATACTTGCAACATAACTTTTGCATTCAAAGGAATTTCATCCCTCCTATTAGATTTCCCACTCTTTGACTTACATCAGATGACTGACAATACTCCTTAGCATCTCTGTGAATTGTATGCCCCCAAATCCCCGCGCACAAAATATTTTGTGCAATCTCCTTCCCTTCATAATGTCCTCCTAAAATCCTATCATGTGCTTCTGCAAGTATCCTCGGTCTTTCATGTTCTAGCAGACACTATCTTAATATTCCATCTTCTCCCAACTTGTATAGATTCCCTACAATCAAATGATAATCCACTTATTTGAATTCCAATTGTTTCTTCTGAACCATTATCATCTATGGTGGATCCATTACTTTACTTAGGAACTGCACGATGTCGGAGAAGTAATCATCCACCATTTTAACTACAAATAATTGTGCATATGCTAAGATGACATCTAAATTACCTACATATTCTACTGATAATATGTGCAATAGATGATCTGGCCCTGTATTCAACAAGTCGTGTTTCACCACAACCTCAAAATCATACTCCTAGAACAACAATATCCATCTGCATATTCTCCCCCCCAACATTGGTTTGTTCAATAGGTATTTTAATGCATAATGGTTTGTATACATCTTAAAGTGAGACCCTAATAAGTAATTCCTGAACTTTTCTAGTACATATACAATTTTCAATCCTTCTCGTTCTATAGTTGTATAATTCTTCTCTGTTATGTACAACTTCCTACTAGAAAAACAAATTGGGTGATCTATGTCTCCCTCCCCTCGTTGAGATAGTATTTCACACAATGATATGGATGATGCATCTATGTGAACATGGAACTCATTTCTCAAATATGGAAATATCAAAATCGATGTGATCACTAGTTTTTTCTTTAAGTTGTCCAAACTCTTCTGACAATCCTCGTTTCATTGAAATGTTTCGTCATTATTAAGTAAAGTGTCCATCAGTGTTGTGATATGTGCATATCCCTTAATAAATTTCCTATAATAGACTGTATGACCCAGATTTTCCCTCAGCTATCTGACTGATGTAGGTGGTTCTAAATCCATAATCATTGCAATCTTGGTTGGATCTACTAGTAATCCCTTCTTGCACATTACATGTCCCAACAAAATTCCAAACAATGCACAAAAAATACACTTCTTTAGGTTCAACGAAATATGACACTGTCCACATTGATCCAACATCAACCTAAGGACTTCTATGTGATCCTTCAGTAGATTGAACATAGTCCAATTGTCTAAGTATACTTGCAGGAACTTATGATTAAATTCCTTGAACGTTGCAACCAAAACTATGGAAAACACTGAAGGGGAATTCTTCTATCCAAAAGGAATTACTGTATACTGATAAATCCCCCACTCTATTGCGAACATAGTCATGTTTCGGTCCTCCTATGTAATTTTTATCTGATGGTATCCCAAGAATCGATATGTGAACGAGTAAGTTTATTTTCCCCCTACATTCTCTAGTACCTCATCTGTGAATGGTGTTCGGAATGGGTCATGTAAACATGCGCCATTCAAATTTCTTAGATCCATGCAGATATGGATTAATCCTATATTCTTATCTTGCACTACCATTAGACTGATACACTTTGATTCCTCCACAGATTCAATGATTCTTTCATCCAACATCCTGTCTATTTCGGTTTTTAATTTTTCCTTATACTTTGGGTTCAACCTGTAAGGCCTCTGTTGTATTGGCTTAGCACCTAGTTTCAGTGAAATATTCATCTCCTCTAAGTCCCCAACTATCCCCTTCATCTCTAAAAATGTAGTTGGGAATAGGTCTTGATATTCGTGCAACAAGTCTGTAATCCTCTCACTTGTTTCCTTTCTCCAACAATCCCCTATCTGTGCAAACTTTGGGTTCTTTGTCATCCCAATGTTTACCTTCCACATCATTATTGGTTATGTGTATGCGATGGATTGAAGCTCTGGCCCTTCTACTGGTCATTCTCTTTCTGTTTTAAGTACTTTTACATTCCTGGGATATTCTTCATCATGTTCTTCCTTAGATGCATTCTATCACTCCAATAACTCATGGACAATCATAGTATCTCTGTGCGCACTGCACAATCCTACCACCTCCATTGGCCCTTCTTCTGAGAATATATTAGTTCAAATATCCTGTATCTCTACATATATTTTTTAGGATTCATGTTCAAATGTAAATGTGACTTTGAACCTTTTTACCAAATCGTCCCATCTTGTTTTCTCTTTGTGCATTTCCAATTCCAAATACTAGTTCTTCGGAATCGTTTCCAGGGTATTTATAAATCTTTGTGTCCATTATGTTTCTGGTATTGAACTCCATAAAGTCATGCAGTGCTAAACATGACTTGCAAGGTAACTCTCTATTGTATACTTATACACAATATTTTATACCTCAGTACCAAACCTTACTTGCATTAGTCTTCTACATCATGACCAATCTTTCATTCCTTCTTTGTGTGCAACCCACCATATGGTTGGAGTCTCTTTTTGGACAACATATAGTGCTAACATCCTTTGTTTTTCAGGTATGTACAAGTCAAATTACTTTACAAAAAAACTTATATCAGTTAATCCAAGTTACCTATTGTTGGGGATTCATGTTCAAATGTAAATGTGACTTTGAACCTTTGTACCAACTCGTTCCATCTTGTTGTCTCTTTATGCATTTCCAATTCCAAATACTAATTCTTCATAATTGTGTCCAGGGTATGTATAAGTCTATGTGTCCATTCTGTTTTTGGTACTGAACTCCACAAAGTTGTGCACTACTAAACATGACCTGCAAGGTAACTCTCTCTTGTATACTTCTACGCAATATTTTCTACCTTGGTACCAAACCTTAATTGCATTAGTCTTTTGCATTATGAAAAATATTTCATTCCTTATTTGTGTACAACCCACCATATGATTGGAGTCACTTTTAGGAAAACATATAGTGCTAACATCCTTTGTTTTTCAAGTATCTACAACTCAAATTCCTTTAAAAAAAAACTTATATCAGTTAATCCATCATACCTGGGTGGATCACATAACTCTATTCTAATCCATCACAAGGATCGAGTCATGCGTAAACATCGTCTAGTTGACACTTCATGCATCCTATGCTACCAATTCTCTAGAACTTCCTCTTAGTCTGATGCACACAAAATGATACTTCTCCAACTTAGCACATTGTCTGCAGTAGGGTTTACATAATCGTCCATTCATGCAATCATGTTATATATATTTTCAATTTCATTTCCTCTGGTCAACTCTATGTATCTCTTCCCTTTTGAGGGGTCCAATGGTGTAGTAAATTTCAAATCTCCAACTTCAAATATCATCTTCCTCCTCTTCAATTTAATGATCATGTGGTTATCAAAATCCCATTCTAGTCCCATCAATGTTGTATATGGTTGAATTTCATCCATGATCTCATTAACTTCAAATTCTACCACACTGCGCACCCCATCTATGTTCATAGGTAATCCTATCAAATGACCAATCGATTATGAATAGGATTACGTACTATCTTTGGTATCCTATTTGTGAGCCTTTACTGAATAGGATACCAAACTATCTTTGGTTTTCCCATCATATCCCATGTCTTCTTGGGTAGAACATTCATGTCAGACCCCAAGTCTAGGATAACATTATCCACATCATACTCCCCAATTTGCGCACTGAATATGAATTATCCATTGGTCCTTTTCTTGTGTAGTACTCGATTCACCACCCTTTGTGTGATGGGAGTTTCCCTTCCTTGTGTGTAGTGATCAATCATGTCATAGAGTGTACTCAACGTAGTTTAATATTTCATTATCTCTATGCAAATTCTCAATAATTCTTTAAGAGTGATTAATTTCCCATTTGGTTTCTCTTGTACAACACGATCTTTGACATGAGGGGTAGATGATGTTGATGCTCCCAAATCCTATCCATGTACCTCTTT
The DNA here is from genome assembly GCA_009831015.1 of Picea engelmannii. Lineage (NCBI taxonomy): Eukaryota > Viridiplantae > Streptophyta > Pinopsida > Pinales > Pinaceae > Picea > Picea engelmannii. The sequence continues at coordinate 208,396 of ML788920.1, read as the reverse complement.
CCTTTCCTTCTGATATGTCTCCTTTTCTTGCTGAGGATAAAAGGTTGGTAAGGGTCCTACTAACTTCCTTACCCACCTCTCAACCTTCTTCCTTTCATTCATCATATTATTTCATGTTCTAGCTCCTCCTTGCATAACAATTTTTATTCTTGGCCTTTCATTGCATTCTTTGGCTGATATTTTCTGCACGTTCTGATTTTGATTATGGTTTTGGTTACCTCTTTCCTTCCATTTCATATCTAGTTGAGTACAATATTATATCGCATGATCTAATTCTCTAAATTCTGTGCATGTTGTACATGGATTCAGGTTGTCCTGGGATAAGTTCCCCGGTTGATTACAGTTATAAGATATTATCGGTCCTATTCCTCCTTTGCCAAAATTTCCTCTGCCTCAACCTCAACCAAAATTTTCTCTGTTCCCTAGAGTAAAATCTCTATGATTATTATATTGTTGACCCCCTCTGTTGTTTGCATCATTCTCCTCTTAAATCTTGTATATATCTAAAGTATGCTCCCTCGTCAAATTGAATGGATAAAAATCCTTCTCTTCATGACTAACCGACTGGAAAAAGTTGCAAAAGAATTTCCTTGGTGTACTCTGATACATATACAACAATGGAAATTTAGTTGGATGATGTCCCCATTTATTGCATATCTCATAGTACCCCCCTCATGGTAATGGATTTGACACTCCACTAGACAAATATTGCATGAATGTTGGGTATTCGTCCTTATGGCGTCCTTTAATCCTACTCTTGGTACACCATACTTGTTCTCACTTCTCCTTTCCTTTTGTAATTTCTTCCATCTGAATCGTCATAGCATCCAACTGCATCTGAATTTGTGCCATCCCTCCACTATCTCCTATAGTGGATGATTCTAATTTCATTTCAATTTCCAGTGCCTCGGGATGCGACACAACCTTCTGTTGTATCAATGGCCTATGGATGTGTGGTAGAAGTCCTCAAATAAACAATTATTATTTCTTTTGATCCTGGATATGAAAATTCATCCTTCCCATCAGGTCTTTGAACCTTTGATCAAAGTCCCATACTGACTCTATTTGTACCTGTTTAATCTCTTTCAGTTATGTAATGTACTGCGATTCCAACTTAGGCTTATTGAACTCATTTAGCAATTATTGTCTTATCTCTGCTAATGTCTTGGACTATCATGAAGGCATGGTACTGTATAGCTTCATGTACCAGACTAATTCATGGCCCCAAAATGTTTTGGCTAACTGCGCAATCTTCACATCGTCATCATGGACATTATTTGTAACCCAAATTGTCTCGGAGACAAATGTCTGTTGTTTTGGGTTCTCTGACCCATCTCCTTGGAAATCATGCAGTCTAAGGATGTTTTCTACCCCTGCCATATTTCTTTGTGTAGTCCCTTTTATTGGTGATGTTGGCTGACTTTGACTCTGCACGCTGCTTCCACTACTCTGATTGCTACTACTTTGTCCTCCCATGCTAACTATAAGTTCTTTTGATAAGACTTTAATTGTTATATTTAATTGTGGTGATGCACATGGGGTCTTGGATTCAACATAGGATTCAGTATGAGTAGGAATTAACGAATCCTGTATTATAGGACTGGACTGAAACTCCTCTTCCTCTCCTCTTATGTGTGGTATCTCCACAATTTGGATTATTGTGCAAGGACCTCTCCCATTTGGCTCATTGTGAGACTCTCCTTTGTCAGCCCCAATATTTCACCCCTTGTACCTCCTTCCTCTACACAGTTCTCCAAAATATTATTTTTCCTATGGTATACCTTCTTCATCTCTATGCATCCTCATTCCCTCCCTTCCTTCTTCATCACTTCCTCTCTTGTCTTTATACTATCCTCTTGTCATCCCCCAGTTCCCCTATGTGTGTGAAGCCCCTTAGCAGTCAGATTCCATTTTCATCACACACTTGTCACACATAAACATATCTATCCACATGGCTAATGATTTCATGAACCTTCTGCATAGAAATTTGAAAACTTCCCTTTCTACAAGATTGTATGATTGGGTACAATCTATCAAAAATTCCATAATATATCCTCCTAGTATGATATCCAAAAAGAAATCAACTGCACTAGTATTTGGGTTATTTACAAAATTCAATTGTCTTACCAACTCAGGAGCCCAATTCCTCGGTGGTGTAGTTTTGTACCTTCCAATATTCTCCACTAATCTTTCTATCCACTTAGTCAAAATAATTGGAAATTCACGAAAGAAAATTTCATGTAGTTCTGTATACACATACCTTTGCATCCATTGCTTGTCACATATTTGTGAGTTTTTTTTCTCATGTTGATAAAAATCCCATTCCTTCCTTTCCAACCATTATGAGATCTCTTTTTTAGCCGGCCTCCAAAACATTCCCTCAATCACAAAGTTCGGGTCCCAACAATGGAACCATTTCTTGTCACTGTGTGGAGTTGTAAGACCCTAGGTTAAAGTTATCATTTGACCAAAAAAACCCTTCAGACACCGACCCTTTCAGTATCACCCGCATATTCAGATGAAGTCTCACCTGAGGTATCTATTGGGACTGAAAGAACTAGGTTTCTACAGTAGTGAGGGAATAGGAGGTCACCATTCTATTCATTTTTCCTTATTAGTTATGTTTGCATAAGTATTTATTTATCCTTCATGCGTTACTTAGCGAGTTCATATTCATACTACCATTATATTCAAGATTACCACACAACCCCTTACTGCAACATCCATAGAAATTGTGTAATGATTATACGTAAGACAATTCTAATCCAAACAAAATCCATGAACACTCATATAAAATACATTCAACACAAGAGATAATATGGTTCACCCAACTATGGGCTACGTCTACAATGGTTGGCTTCTTTATTATGCATTTGGTAATTTCTTCAGGATTGTGCACTATGCTTAAAAGGATATATCATTGTTATCTTCCTCTCTCCTAGCCTAGTCGTTCTATAGTGCAAGCCTCTCTCTCTCTCTGCATCATCTCTTACATTCAAAAATAGACTCCTATCTTTGATGGACATAAAACAGCCACAATAATAACTAGCAGAGAACCCCAACATGAGGAACCCCTATTCTCCCAACCCATTACATATTTATACATAAAATCTAGGGCTTAAAACCCTACTTGGTTTCTCCCAAAACCCTATTACAATGCATGAATACTCTAGTTAACTGGTTGTTCAGGATACTTTCACCTGTTTTTCCATCCGCATGCTACTTTTATACTCTGATTGATTTTCTTCCTACTTTTCCACTTCCTTCTATCTTTAGCATGTTGGCTTTCATCCTTCCTTTTCTCTCTCTTTCTTCTCCAACTTTCTTCTCTTCTTTATTCCTCTTTTTTCATGTTGTTCTTATGGATGTGCCTCAACTGCTCACTCTTGTATATTGCTTCTTCTTTTTCACACCTCTTCTTCACACTTCTTCTATGCTTAGTATTTTTATCAAAATTCTATCCAAAACTGTCTGTCCAACATGTTCTAACACATGTTTTTTAAAGGTCATCTTTCCATTTTCACTATAATTTTTTTATAGAATGATTCTGACAGAAAAAATTGGAGGATGTTGAGAATACATATCAAGGTACCTTTGGTACGAATTTCAGATTCTAGTTCATTTAAATTTTGGAGATACACTTTGTGGAAGATAGGGTTTTTGACTAGTCATGTAACTAGTTTCAAACATGTGTTCCACATAAAACAATCATAAATTCTTCGTAGAGGATCCAAATTATATGAGACCAATTTCGTTGGAAATAGTACCATCTTTCATATCTTATGTGTAAGTTTCAGAACCAGATATCAAATATTGAGTGTGTGGCATGTTGTACAAGTGTGCTCTCCAGAATAGGCCAAAAGTAAGGAAGGTCTACCATTTTCGCTATATATCTTTTTCATTGACATATCAAGGAGAAACAAATGGAAGAATTTAAGAGAAGATATCAAATAAAAAAATTTACAAGTTTCAAACCTGGATTCATTATAGGTATGGAGTCATACTTGTTGGAAGTCAGGGTTTGTGACTAATCCAGAAACTAGTCCCAAACAGGTGTTCGAGATTAAATTAAGAAGTGATGTTGGGGTTTATATGTGGACCTAGGATATTCATAGGACCCAATTTCTAAGTGCACCCAGATTGATGATGTTGATGTATTCGTTGTGGTGGATCTTGTTTTTATGATGATGATATATCAATTATAGTGGATCTAGTTTTTATGATGATGACATATCAGTTGTAGTGGGTCCATTTTTGATGATGGTGATGCTTCAATATTAGTGACATGTTTGTAGAAAAATTGATCCATTTTTGTAGAAAATCCATGCATTCGAATCTTCCAAAACATGACACCTGTGAAGAACCCGAGAGAGGTTTTTGTGAATGGGTTCGTTCTTGAAAAAATTCTCTTTCAGGTTTCAAATATTCCTTTCCATGTGGTCATAAACTTAGTTTAAAGTTGACTTCAAAAACAATCATTTCTAGAACTTGCACAACGAACTGGCGTAGCGAGTTTCCTTTTGACATTTTCTTCTATTGCTTGGCTTTAATTGATGACTGAAGGTCATTGATTGATATTTTGACACTTGAGATGATGATAAGAATCCCTAGGACCACTTCATTACCTTTTCAAATACCATTTTCTTCAACATCCTAATATATGTCAAATAGTCGATTCAAACTTTGACCCTTGAGAAAATTATATGACACCAACACATGTTATGATTAAAGTTGTAAAAAGTTCCCAATATTGATTCACCCCCCCCCCCTCTTGGGATTTGTGAGTATTCCAATAATTTCAATTTGGTATTATTATATATTAATTATGGCTTGAAATAATTGGGACCATGTTATAAACATAATTGTTGGAATACTAAGAAGGGGGGTGAATCAATATAATTCAACTTTTACCACTTTTAACTAGAATATGTAAACAACAATTTGTCAATAGTTTACAACTTATGATTTCATTCAATATATTATGAACAAAGCCATTAAACAACACATAACCACACATGAACAATACAAAATAATTTTATGTGGAAATCCAAATGGGAGAAAACTATAGAACACTTTCAAATATTTCAAAAGATTACATTCATAGGAAGCACCAAGTGGAAGCAGGTTCCAACCCCTTGTTTATAGGATCCAACATGAAGGAATCTACAACTCCATGAATTCTCCATATCCAAATGGGAGGAGGCTATGACCCCCTGATTTATAGGCTCCAATATGAATGAATCTCCAACTCCCTGTATTCTTCGGCTCCAATAGGAAGGAGGCTACAACCCCCTTTCCTTTCCCCTTAATTCCTCCCTAAAATATAAATGTAGACTCAACCTATCACTACCACTATCACTGTCACTGTCACTGATAATCAACCTGTAACAATAACTCATATTGATACATCATCAAAATTGATTGTCATCAACACTAGACTCACCCTATAAGACTTATACCAAAATCACAAAGAACATTTCTCGATACATATTCCCATCATCACCAAGATTTGCAATAAACCATGTTCCAAACTATACCTCAAGCATGTGCCAAAGATTTTCCTCAAGCAAGTTCCATAACAACCATGTGCTAGCAATATATCTCACATATTCCCAAAAATCACCAATATATGTCTCTAGCCATTTGCCAAAGAACTTCCACTATATACCTCAAGAATACACCATAAAATCAATATATAGACCTATAAACACATGTAAATAAGTACCTTTAATCATGTAACAACTTGGTGCATAATATTACAGACCTATAGACCTTCCTCAACCTCTTCATCAAGAAAATAACATCTTTATTAACCTTTCCTTCAACCTTGGTGGACAAAACTAGGCATCTAGCGGTGCCTCACTTGACAAGTGTTTTGCAACCAATGATATCCTCACAGGATGTCCTATACCTAATATGTGAGGGATTTCTCAACTATGGTATTCATAAACCCTTCTCCTTATGTAGCTCCGAGACTTTCTCCCTTCACACTCCTTTTCCTCAGATTTGCTACCCCAGAGTCACTAAGAGATCACATCCTTTCTTGATGACTTGATACAATGAGAGTATCTTTGATATGCATTTATACTTTTTCAAGTAACTTCCTTTCCTAACTTTTGGGACGACCTATAACTTCTTATTTTCAACAAGTTTCCTCTTTCCCTTAATTTGGGGTCGACCTGTCACTTCTTGTTACAACTATTTAGGGCTTCTTAATCATACTTAGGGGATTCATATTTAAGACGGCATAAATTCTCAACCATGAGGAATCATGTGATGTACCACCTATCATTGTAAATAACATGACGAGTACTATCCACCTATGGAGATTTTGTATGCAATTACAATGTCATTCACCCATTTTTTCCTCAAACAACTTCGAGGTTCATGACCACAACTTCAAGGCTTCTTATAGACTTCTTCGTAGAATCTTCCTATGAGGGCCATGCTAAAGATACGCCATAAGGGGACCACTTTGAATAATTCTTCAGATACACCCATTTCTTCTATAGGCTTCTATACTTCTTTTAGAGTTGACATCAATGACAACCAATTTTCCAATAATCTCCCCCTTTGGCATTGATGGAAACAATCATGATCCCCCTATCTTCATGATCTCCCAATGTCTCCATTATTTGTTTCTTTCTCTCCTCCTTTGACAATAATGGCAATGGGTAACTTGCCTTGATGATTTCTCTCCCCATGTTGTCTTTGCAAAAATGTCATGTCGATAATTGTGAGGAAGAAACTACTCCAAGTTTCTGTCGAAGATACTCAAATGTATCTCTTGGGAGAGGTTTGGTGAAGATATATGAAACTGTTCTTTTGTCCCAATGTAATCTAACTTAATATTATCTTTTTTAACTTGTTCCTTCAGAAAGTGAAACTTAATCGAAATATGTTTGGTCTTGGAATGCTTCACTGATTTCTTGGAGATACTTATAGCAATGGTATTGTCACAAAGTATAGGGATGTGCTCATTATATTCTACTAGTATGACCTACATGGTTTTCTTCATCCAAATGATCCTAGTAAAACATCGTGTTTCTACAATATATTCTACTTCTTTTGTAGGAAATGATATCGAGGACTACTTCTTAGTTAACCAGGATACCAGACAATCACCCAAGTAGAAGGTTTCTCCACTAGTACTTGTTCAATATTCAATGCTTCTTTCCAAATATGCATCTGCATAGGAAACCATAATTAGCTCCTTCCCTTTCATATACCACATTCCAAAATCTATTGTTCCTTTGATATATCTGAAAATACTTTTTACCGCTAGAACATGAGTTCCCTTCGATGTTGCTCAAAATATTGCAACCTGTCCAACTACTTGCATTATATCTAGTATTGAGGTTGTCACATAGAGTAGTCTTCCATTCATCGATCTATAAATTCTCTGATATGATCCCTTAGATTCATCATCTTCTCTCAACTTTCAACCAACCACCATAGGATTACTTACAGGTTTTCAATATTCCATTCCAAAACTCTTCAACATTTCTTTGACGTACTTGGTTTGGGAAATGAACATAACTTCATCTAGCTAAGATATTTGAAGTCCCAAGAAGAAATTCAACTCGTCAAGTAGTGACATTTCAAACACATTCTTCATGTCTTAGTAAAATTCTTACTCATCCTTCCATCATCACTTCCAGAGAAGATTTCATCCACATATAATTCAATGATAAGTATGTTGTCCCTATCCACTTTTACATAGATATTGGTATCTCCATTACCCTTTCTGAATATTTTTTGTTGTAAGTACTTGTCTAATCTTGAATATCAAGATCTAGGGGATTTCTTTAGTCCATACAGATCTTTCTTCAATCTGAAAATGTAATCTTCTCTTTCTAACAGTATAAATCCTTTTGGTTGTTCGATGTATACTTCTTCTTCTAATTCTCTATTTTAAAATGTTGATTTTGCATCCATCTGATATACTCTGATCCTTTTGGAACAAGCATAGGATAATCTCATTATGATTGCTTCCATCCTAGAAATAGGGGAAAATGTTTCTTCAAAATATACTCCTTGAAATTTAGCATATCCTTTGCATACTATCCTTGCCTTGTTTTTGGTTACCTACCCATATTCGTTTAGTTTGTTTATGAACATGCATTTTGTACCAATCACAAAATTTTTGTCCTTAGGTCGTGGAACCAATTTCCATGTATCATTCTTCTCTATTTGATTCAATTCTTCTTCCATGGCCTTGATCCAATGCTCATCATTGTTGGTTTCCTCAAAGTTTATTGGTTCAATTGTGGATAGTAGTTCTAGGTGTCTTTGTTTTGGTGTACGTACTCATTTTCTTTCTCAAGTTTCTATTCCTTCATTTTCAACTCCAATAATTTGTTCTAGTGGATGATTCTTCTAAACTAGATAGTTAGGTGTCCTGAAAGGTATCTAAAAATTTTGTTGGTCATTTTCTTCTTGTTCCACTTTTGGCTGATTCTCTTCTTTCTCTTCTTCTTCTTCCTCTTCTCCTACCTCTTCTTATTTTAGTTCTTCTTCTACTTCCTTTTATTTTGAATTTATTCTCTCTTCTATAGTCCTCCACACATTTGTTTCATCAATATTTACATGGATGATTTGAACTATTTTGTTGAGTCTTAGGTTGTAAATTTTTTACGCTTTGTTTTTTCTTGAGTATCCAACCAGTATCCCTTTATCAACTCAAGAGTCAAAATTTCCAATCTTGTTATGTTCTCTTTTTATGTAGCATTTTCTTACAAACACTCTAAAGTGCTTGACATTTGTCAGTCTTCCCTTCCATATCTCATATGGAGTCTTATCACTATTACTTATAAGAATTCCTATGTTCAATATATGAACGACTATGTGTATTGATTGTACCCAAAAGACATTATTCAACTTGGAATCTTTCAACATGTTGTTGGCCATCTCCTGTACAGTTTTGTTCTTTCTTTCAAAGGAACTATTTTTTCGAGGTGTCCTAACTACTGAGAATTGCATTTTTATTCCATGGTATTCACAAAAAACCATGAATTCTTTTGATGCTCCATTTTTTTTATCTCAAGCACTTGATTTTCAGATCAATCTAATTTTCAACCATCTCTTTGAATATCCTGAAACTTTCAAATGCCTCGGATTTTTTCTTGATAAAGCAGACTGCGTTCATTCTTATAAAATCATCAATAAGTAGCATGAAGTACTATTCACCATTCATCCCTTTTGTTATCATTGATCCGCATAGATTAGTGTTTACAATCTCCAATGGTTTTGTTGTAGAGTATTCCTTCATTATGAACTTAGTTATTGTTTTTTTTCCATGTAGGCAGTGCTTTCACATATTATTGGATGGCTTTGAGATTTCAGGAATTTTTCTTATCACTTCCTTTGTATTGATTTTTGACAAGATTGTCAAAGATTATGTGACCCATTCTTCTATGCCAAAACCGACTTTCATTTTCCTTTCCCAAGCAAAATATTTCCTTTCCAATATCATTTAAGATGTATATGTTTTTTGGGGTCCTTACTTCTGTAGACACCAATTTTCCTAATCCTTCTTTCCTTATCTCACATTTATTTGAGTCAAATAGAAGTGTATGTCCCTGGTCACACATTTGACTCACATTTAGTAGATTATACTTCATATTTTTGACAAGTAGGAAATTGTCTTCCATGACATCTTTGCTTCCAAGCTTGACTGTGCCTTTTCCTATAATTTTGGTTGAGTTATCATTTCCAAATGAAATTTATCCATCTCTTTCTTTCTTTAGAGTTACAAACATGCCCCTATCACATGTCATATGATTTGAACAACCACTATCAATGTACCAATCACTTCTTCTTCTTTGGGAATGTAGAGAAATAGAACATTCTTCAACATTCAGTTTATCCTGCTTCCTTTTCCATATTCTTGATGGTTATTTTACACGACTTTTAAAATCCTTGTTTGGTTCCTTTGGAGGAACACTTAGTCTACAATATTTGGCCATGTGTCCAAAATTGTTGCATTTATAACATTCTACTTCATCACTTAATGAGGCAAAAATTTTACAGTTTTTGTTATACTCATCATGAGGCTTTATGAGATGATTAATTCTAGAGTATCCTTCATAGTTTCTTCCGTTATTAGAATAATGATTATAGTTTAAAGCCTTGTGCCCAAAATTGTTACAGGAATAACATAAACCAAGAAAAATATTTTGGTACTTCAATGTTGTTGTTTTGATGTAATCTTGTTCTTTCCATGGATGGTTTCTGATTTTGAATTATGGATATTTTAGGTGGTGTCATTCTTCTGTAATATTCTTCTTGGGTTTTCTCCATTTCCTTATTGTTATCCCTTGAAGGCATGCATTCTTCCTTCTTTATTGGACCTTTGATGACTTCTGCATAACTCCTTTGTTCTACTTCCTTTCCTGCCATCATGGAGATCAAACCTTTCTCAGTTTGCATTTGTTTGTATCCTAGTACAAATAAGTCATGCTATGGCCTTTGACTATTGACGGTCTCATCCAATATTTTGGTGTTGTTTTGTTGCATGTCTTTCTTCTAAATATCCTTTCTTAGTGAGACTATTTCTGCTTCCAATCTCTCGTTTATTTTCTCCTTTTCTTCCAACTGATTTCTAAGTGTTTCTTCAATCCTTCTGGCTTCTTATACTTGGAATTTTAGATTCATAATCATATGTTGATCTTATTTAGAGTTAGTATTTTGAGAACCCTATTTTAGCTTGAGTAATTCTCCCTTGATTGATTTTTTTTTGTTCCTTTCTCTTTTTAGCTCACTTAAGGAATTGATTAGTTCTTGTTCAACATCCACTTGACCTTCTTATTCATAATCTTAATCATCATTTTCAAATTCCATAAAGAGTAAATTTTATGAGTCACTGTCGCTATCATCATCCTCATCCGATGAGGAACTTTCCTCTCTTAAGTATAGGATTTTCTTGAAAATTTTCCTTTTGTTTATTTTCCTTTCTCCTTTATGATATTTCTTTTCTTTCTTGGGTGCTTATTCTTCATCACTATCTATATTATTATCATAAGAAAATTTAGAAGAAAAATTTCCAACTCTAGCACAATTAAAGAACATTAAGGGAATCTTACCCTTGTACTTGTCAGTTCCTCTATTCAAATTCCTTATGAAATTGGTTATTTCCTCATCTTCATCTGAATCATCATTGCATCTACAATTTGATTCTGAATTTTTTTTATTCTTCCTTGTCTTATTGTATTCCTTGAAATTTGATTCCTTCTTTGGTGGATTATCCTTCTCTGTTCTCATTTCATAAGCTGTAAGTATCCCATGTAGTTCATCCATGATCAATGTGGAAATATCTGGTATTTCTTCTAGGGATGAAAAAGAAGGATCAAATCTCATTGGAAGAGACCTTAGTAATTTTTGAACAATCACCTAGCCTTTAATTTCTTCTCTCAATCCTTTAATAACATTCATTATTTCATCGAATCACAGAGAGTAAGTTGTAATATATTCATCTTTCTTCATCTTCAGTTGTTCAAATTTACCTCTATATGTTTGAATCTTGGCCCCCTTGATTTTGGAATCTCCTTCGTAAACATTTTTTTTTATGTCTGGCAGAATCAACAACTAGTTGGGCACGTGCTCGTGTTACACATGGCCGTGTTATCCAACTTCTACCACTATAACCTCCAGGCATGCCCACGATGCCCCTTACGTGACACACATTGTAATTCGGGGGGAATTGAACTTGAAACCTCATGGAACTTCATTTTCACGACACTTTCCAATTGAGCTTCCCCCACGGGGGCCCTTCATAAACATTTTGAAGTTTGTCCCAAAGATAATTTGTAGACTTGCAATGCATAACTTTGATAAATATTGAATCAGCCAAACTATTCAGAATATTACTTTTATCCTTCAAATTGTTTTCACTGAGTTTCTTTCCATCTTTGTCTATTGGGGGAGTGACAGGTGTCATGTATCCTTCTACTACTACTTTTCAGACATCAAATCCATATGCGTGTAAGAACATTTTCATCCTTCTATTCCAGAAGGAATAACTCTGACCATCAAACATTGACTCTCTATTCTTAGTGAAATCCATGATCTACCTTCCAATGGTTAGACTGATTCTCAAGGAACCTACTCTGATACCAATTGTTGGAATACTAAGAGTGGGGGTGAATAAGTATCATGCAATTTTTACCACTTTTAACCATAACATGTAAAAATAAATTTATCAACAGTTTATCACTTATGATTTCATTCAAGATATTATGAACAAATACATTCGACAACACATAACCACAAATGCATAGTACAGAAGAATTCTATGTGGAAACCCATATGGGAGAAAAACATGGAATTCTTTCTTATATTTCAGAGGATTACATTCATAGGAAGCACCAACTTCAAAAATTATCCAACACGAATTAGAAGGAGGCTCCAACCCCCTATTTACAGGCTCCAACTTGAAGGAAGCTACAACTCCCTCAATTCTCCAGCTCCAACTAGAAGGAGGCTACAACTCCCTAAATTCTCTAGCTCCAACTGGAAGGAAGCTACGACTCCCTAATTTACAGGATCCAACCTAAAGGAAGCTTTAACTCCCTAGATTATATGAATCCAATCAGAAGGAGGCTATAACCCGCTTTTATTTCCCCTTACTCCTCCATGAAATATAAATGTAGACTCAACCTATCATTGCCACTGTCGCTATCACTGATAATCAACCTGTCACTATAACTGATACTGATACATCATCAAAAATAATTATCAACAAAACTAGATTCACCCTGTAAGACTTATAACAAAACCACAAAGAACATTTCTTGATACATGTTCCCATAATCAACAAGATTTTTAATAAACCATGTGCCAAACTATTGTTGGAATATTGGTTGTTTCCATTGATGTCAACCATAGTCATGGGTTTTGGAGCACAAGATTGATGAAGGTATTTGGACATGAAGGAAAATGCACATGCATATACAACACCCATGGATGGATATTATACATCATGTTGTTTCCGGTGTTATGTGGCACGTCACGTGGATCCTGATGGTTGAGAAGAAATGAATTTTTGAAGATGACAAAGTGAATTGAAGAAGGAAGTTCATGTAGGCCCTAAAGATAATCAAAGAAAAGAATTACAAAATAAGAAAGTGTGAGGTCGGCCCTAATGTTAAAAATAAGTGACATAAATGGTATAAATAAATATCATTATACATTCATTTGATACACAAGTCGAATTTTAGAGGAAATCAGAAGTAAAGAAGGACAAATTTCAAGGGAGGATGAAGTCTTTTGGTGATGTGTTCTAAGGTATGTTATTTTCAGGTCATCTTACCATTTTTGCTATAAATATTTTTCTAGAACGGTTCAGATGGTTAAATTTCTAAGGTATTGAGAAGACATATCAAGGTACCTGTGGTAAAAGTTTCAGCTCTTGATTCTCTATAATTATGGAGATACACTCTGTAAACAGGTGTTCTGGGTAAAACAATCATAACTTCTTCATGGAGAATCCAAATGATGTGGGGAAAATTGCATTTGAAAGAGTACAGACTTTAGTTTCTTGTGTGAAAGTTTTAGAATACGATGTTAAATATTGAGTGCAAGGAATTATGTACAAGTTCGGTCTCCTGAATAAACCAGAATTGAACAAGGTTTACCATTCTCTCTATAATTTCTTTTTGGGGAGGATTCAAGGAGTGAAACTTGGAGAAGTTTCAAAGAATAAAATGAATAATATTATCTACAAGATTAGAGTATTCCAAGAATTGAATAATTGTATAAATTGAAGAATTATCAGGAAGCATTATCAGGTTCTATGTGATGGTTGGTTGATGGTGATGATTTAATGTGAAGTTTTATTATCTCTCGTATATTCTTGGGCAGAAAGAAGGTACAAGGATGGAGAGTTCAAATATCTCTTGATATTGGAGGATTGTATCTTCCTCTTGGAGGTTTATCCCTCCCTTTACACTTGGAAGTTGTAGCTACCTTTGGAAGTCATTACTTCCCTTGAACAATAACTATTGATTATTTCTCATATATTGTGCATGGTGTATTGTGGTGTATTGGTGTAACTCTTATACTATTATTCATTTATCATTGGATATAATTGAATGGTTTAAATATAAGTTGAAAAAGGTTTTAAATTGTACTTGTTACTTATTCACCCCCCTCTCAGTATCAACAACTATACCTCAAGCATGTTCCAAATATGTGCCTCAAGCAAGTGCCATAACAACCATGTCCCGACAATATATCTTAAATCATATGAACAAAAATCACCAATATATGTCTCCTTCCATGTGCCAAATACCTCCCAAGATATGCCTGAAGAATATACCATAACATCAAGATATAAACCTCAAAACACAAGTAAATACATACCTTTAATCATGTAACAACTTGGTTCATAATATCACAAACCTACAAAGCTTCCTAAACCTCTTCATCAAGAAAATAGCATATTTATTGACCTTTCCTTTAACCTCTCTAGATAGAACCGGGAATCTAGTGTTGCCTCACTTTATGAGTGTTGTGCAACCAACGAGGGCCTAACAAGATGTCTTATACCTGACACGTAAGGGCCTGGTCAACTAGGGTATTCATAAACCCTTCTCCTTATGTAGCTTCGTTTCCTAAAATTTTCTACCTTAGACTCACTAAGAGATCACATCCTTTATTTATGACATGATACAATGAGAGGCTCTTTGGTGTGTATTTATACTTTTTTCAATTGCCTTCATTGACTAAATTTAGGGCCGACCTATAACTTCTTATTTGCAAGTTTTATTTTCCTTAATTTGGGGTTGACCTGTCACTTCTTGTTACAATTGTTTAGGTATTCTTAACCATACTTCAGGGATTTATCTTTAAGAAGTAATAAATTTTCAATCGTGAGGAACCACATGATTTACCACCTATCGTTGGAAACAACATGATGAGGACTATCCATCTATGGATATTTTGTATGCAATTACAATTTTGATCACCTAATTTTCCTCAAACAAATCCGGGATTCATGATCACAACTCTGGGGATTCTTGTAGACTTCTTCAAAGCATCTTCCCGTGAGGGACATGTTTAAAGATATTCCATAAGGGGACCACTTTGGAGACTTATTCAAATACACCCATTTCTTCTAGAGGATTCTAGACTTCTTTTAGAGTTCACATCAATGACAACCAATTTTCCAACAATAATTTTGTAGTAACTTGATTTGAGTTATGAAACCTTCAATTTCATTGTATGGAGTTTCTTTTATATACAAAGTGACTTAGATACTAGTGCTCTAGTTTGATCAAACGTTAAAAATTAACAAAAATCATTATGTCATCTTTCGCAAAAGAGTTCAGGTTGTCTTTTAAGCTACATGGCTACATCATTTAAATATTCCAATATTGGTATCATTGTTTGGATTGTGCACATAATCTTGCTTACAATTTGAATGATTGTATTGATCTCTATAATTGGTTTTGTTTCTTCTAGTTTACTAGTTGAATTCTTTTGATTACATGTATTTTAGTACCACATTTAAGTTATAATTCTTTATGTCATGCTATGTTTTCATGGATGAAGTGTTATTGAAGGAAGGAACAAGTTTCTTTTTAACACTTAGGTCTTAAATCTTAAGTGAATAACAGTAAGCCTTTGGAGAGTAAGAAAACTTTCGTTTTGCTACCCAATGCACATAGGTTGTCTTGTTTTCATTTACAACCATAAGAAGAGTTTCACTTGAAGGTTGGAACAATAGTACATGATTCTTAGGACTTTCTTGAGTGAGAGATTGTAGCCTATGCCAATAGGGAATTTTCTTGTTTTTCTGCTCAATGAACAAGTTTCTTATGAATTGCTAGCATAGTTTCATTTTCTTTCCATAGATTAGCTACCCATCCTAGTCCTAGTCCTTGAACATACATTGTTGGAATATCTAATATTATGCCCACGGATTGATGATTTAATGGTCAACAATCAGTTAAATTAATTAGCTCAACAATAAGCAATTATTCTATGTATAATATATATTAATGTTTTACAGTTTTAATTTGTCTTGAATTTTGTTTATTGTATCTAAAAATAATTGTTGTAATCTCATTTATTTTTCATCAATGTTGTCAAGGGATTAATGGGATTCCATGAGGAATGCAAATATACCCTACACAATCAATAGGTTTCCCTACTATGATCATGTATAAATAGCTCATTTTTTTGATACAATGCATATCAGGAAGAATGTAACAAAAACATTATAGATAATCTTAGATGGATGGATTTACAAACAAAAAAATTATAAAAATTGTAGTGACATCTAGGAAGCCAATCATGCAATGAAAAAAGTTGTTCATTCAAATAGAGATGGACATCGAGATAGTCTTCTATGGTTATTTACAAAGAAGCAAAGAAATGTTCTAAAATAGGTCATTAGGAAAATCAAATTTCTCATGGGATTTTCTTCAAACATAAATAATATATTAACGAAGAAAGGTGAATTTGGTGGGGTAAAAACACATGACTGACATACCTTTATTAAGGTAATTATTTTGTTATCTTTCTATATTGATATACATCTTTTTGGTATTTTTTTGTTAAAGTTTTTGTTACAGTATGTTCTACCTCTATCTCTTCCAGACAACAACATAAAACAACTCATATATGATATTGGAAAATACATGAGCTAAGTAATGATTTCTATGCAAAATACTCATTGCAAAACTTGTTGATGTATGATTTACTTGCAATGTATATACTTAAACGTATGATTTTCTTGCATCATGTATAGGTGGTTTTCATCTAAAGAAGTCCATAGAAGATACAAAGTATTGGAAGAGATAACTCCCTCACCTAATGTGTGAAATGAAAAAGTACCTACCTCTAACATGTTCCAATGCACAAGAACACTACCTCATACACGAAGTTGAGGAGATTGAAATGTGTGGACCTGTACACACAAGGTCAATGTGGATGGAGAGGCATTTGAAATCATTGAAGGCCTTTGTTAGACAAAGAGAACATCCTTAGGGTTTTTATGGTGGAGGGATATATGGTATATCAAACCTTGGTGTATGTTAGTCACTATCTACCTAAATTAACAACAATTATGAATGTGCCTCTCATTTAGGATGTCAAATCCATCAACGAAATTGAAGGGGAGGTCCCGTTGGGGAAATTTAGACTGAGGAAAGTGAAAGGTAATTATATTGTAGAGATCTAAAATACTTTTGTTTATTAATTTTTATCTATATCATACATATTTAATTTTTATGCTTCCATCAATTATTAAGCTTTGTCATGGTACCTAATTATTGATGAATTGTTATTTTTTCATATAGTTGGTCGAGAGTGGGATGCACTACATTTATACATCACAAACAATCTTGATTGGATGAATATATGGATAGAACGATGTATACAATGTTATGGTAGGTTATCATGGGAAGGGGTTGTTGCATTTGTTAAAGAAGCTAATCATAATCGAGATACCAATCTTACACATAGGGAAAATGATTTAGAATATGGTTTAAATGATAAACATGAAAGCATATTCACCCACATTGTTTACTTATTTTCCATTATATTAATGTATGTGGTCTGCTATTTTCTTAAAATATTTACTAAGTCTAAATATGTTAATTAATTGACAATGAATTTTTTACATGTTGGGCATATTGCAGTTGAAACACCAGAAGGCTATGTGGTGCAATAGAAGTAAATTTTGCATCAAAAAGTTGGATGACAAGAAGTTTTTTTTTTTTTTTTTGCATAAATGCAGTATTAAATGTCAATAATGTTTCCTCTAGAACTGACATGCATCCAAAGGTACCTAAAAATAGATATTGTGGGTATTTGAATGATATACTTGAATCTGAATTTAAATATTTAAATTAGTCCCATTTGAGGTCAAATGGTACATGTTATAGATGAATGAACGTGATATTGAAAGAACCATTATTGAGTATGCTAATAGATTTACCATGGTTAATACAATGATGGTTGGGTCGGGTACTGAGCTCTATGTTTTTCCAAGACAATGTGGGCAAGTCCTTTACTTAGATGTTTGAGGTAAAGAAGGATGGTCATATGTTGTTAGATATGATCCAAGAGGAAGGCCTATAAAGTATAATGTAGAAAAATAATATTATATTGAAGAAAAACACAATGTAGAGGAGCAAGTAGATGTGTTAGACGAAGAAGACAAAGATGTTGAACTAGATGCTGATGGCAGTGTCCTTGATGATTATATCAATGATGAAATTATTGAAAACAACATTGATGGTGATGTTTCTACCAATCCTTTCAATGTCAATTATTTACCAGATTCTGAACCGAATGATACATATTTTGGTTTGGATGAACAAGAAGATCAATGATATTGAATTGTTGAAATATAGGTAGGGGTATGTGATTATATATTTTCTATGATTTATTATCTTTAAAGTGTTTTATTATATGGTTTAATAATGTGTTGTTAAGTTTTATGCCATATTATTATATGTATCATTTGTTGATTAGAATTCATTGACCTTGATTTATCTCATAACCCACCAACCTATAACCTACTAACCCATTTTGAGCATGTGATGATTGATTTTAACTATTAGTAAATATTGAAAATCTACCACAAAATTTTAACCCTCCACCCAATAACCTTGGTAACTTTCTAACCCTCCACCCTAATCCACCATAATAACCATGTGCATGCTCCAAAACCACTACATAGGCCCTAAATGGAATCTTTGAGATGCAAGTGTCATATAGAATCCATTACAAGGTTTAACACAAAATTTAGTTTTTGGTGGACATGGTTTAGGGTCAGGGGTTAGGAGTTAGGGGTTGAGCGGTTAGGGGGTTTAGGGGTTAGGGGATTTAGTGGCTATGGGGATAGGGGGGTTAAGGGATTAAGCAGGTTATATATAACTATATAATACATTTTATTTATAAATTTATTTATAAATTATATTATAAAAAACTAACAAATATAAAATAAACAAAAAAAAAATTCAAACATTAAAAACACACTAGAGTGCCAAACCCCTGGCCAAATAAATCCAATCCAAACCCGTTGACCACTACATTGATCTACCCCACTTTCCAGTAAGGAGAGTGCACAGAGGATCAACCCATTGATATTTGCATTGGGTCAACCCCCACTTCCAGTATAGAGAGTGTGCATAGGAGAAACACTTTGACATTTGCATTGGATCGATCCCACAAGACAATAAGGAGAGTGTGTCGAGGAGAGGATCCGTACAAGGAAATACCAACCCCACTTATGCATCCAAGGAGGGATCGACCCCACAATGTCTGTGATATGTAACCTTGTTGTTGATGTAGATAGAGACTGTAGATCTTGTAGTTGTTCGCTCAATATGAAATGGTTTTAAATGGATATGTTTGAGTTCTATTCACTTCAAGTTTTCCCTATCATTCACTCCTTAATTTAGGTTAGATAACTTGTATAATGAATCTTTTCTCCATATTTGTGTACACGCAACAAAGAACAAACATGGTTTGAAATGAAAATTCAACAGACATGATCATACAAAAATATAGATCCAAGATCAATCGTCTCAGTTTATTTCGACCCATGAAAGTGCATGATGGATAAAAAGGGGTTGGAGGACTGAATTATAAACCATTGTATTAATGACTGATAATGTATCATAAAATAATTCATTTCGGTATGCAGGGGTGGTGTTATCAAACCACTTTAACTCACCCTCGAAATGCACGAATGGATGACAAGTGACACGATGATGAAAGCCAAATCAAAAAGACGTTGCATCGATGTAATTCAAAGGATTTAAAAAAATAAAAATAAACCCCAAAGGTAAATGCATATGGTAAACATTGTTACGAGTATAGTAGACTCCAATAAAAGTAGTCAAGTTCTCATTCGACAAATAAGTTTAGGTAGTGTTCGCATTTCCTTATTTCAAATATGTTTTTATTGTTTAAAATAAGCATTGATGGAGAAAGGTAGTCAACCCAGTCATCCATCAGCCTCTGATGAAAGAGTCCTAATCAACCGTGATTGTGAAAATTTTGAAACCATTCTATCACATTTTTATCCTTATGAGTTAAGAAAGTTATCATGTGATATATTTATGGATTTGCATGATTATTTACATATTTGGGAGTCAAACTTGGGTAAATTCATAATTCCCCTAATCTATTATTTTTTCGAGTTTGTCTCCTAGTGTGCAAAGAGCTATCTTTCTGACAAAAGGGTCGTGGTATCTGAAAATGGGTCCATTATTCTATATCAATTATAAGTTTATTACAAAAATGATATCTCTTCCCGAAAACATTAACTCTAAGACTTGGAATTAGTTAAACGATTTGGGTGTTTGATCGTACTTATATAATTATGGATGTTAAAAATGCATTAACAAAAAAGAATTTGTTTCAACAACCTCAAAATAAATGTAGTTCAATTCAACTAAGTACTAAAACCTTCATGAAAATATACAAGGAATTGGTTGAAATGGGACTTCCTTCATGTTGGGATAAAAATGGAAATTTTATTCACCCGAAAGCATATAAATATAGGATAATAAAATAGAGGGATGATATAACTAAATTTCAAGATATGGATGGCGTTTTGAAAGGTCAAACTAGTGTATGCAAGTTAATAGATGCTTTTCATTTATTATAGAAAATCGAAACATTGTTTCCTAATATTCCATCATATGATATATATATATATATATATATATGGACCTTGATATAGCTTCCATAAAAATGGTTAAGCATGAAGAAAAAATGCCTTGAACTAGCCAAGATCATACATTGTTAGGAAATTGTTCCAAATTTATTGTGTTCTATACTCTATTCTATACATGTATGTGCTTTGTTCTATATATGCCTATACTATGTTCTATAAGGGAAATGGAAATAGTGACTTGGTTTTAAAAACAAATATTCAATTGTTGGGTATTTGATCATCACTTGTTCTTCTTGTCTTCATGATTCATCATTATAATGGCATACAAAGAATTTATGGAATAAAGAATGACATTTTGTAACGACCCTTGATTATTAAGTATAATTAATTTAATAATATAATCCTAAAAGATTAGCTAAACTATATTTATGTCTTAAAATAACATTTCTAATTGATTATTATTAAAATAGTTGTTCATGATGGTTAATGATTAATTTGATTATTAATTAATTCATTAATTAAT
>ML788920.1:155879-170570 GCA_009831015.1 Picea engelmannii | reverse complement strand
GTCAGATCTTTGCTTGTGCTTCTACATATTGAATATATTGTGATCTCCATGTGTTGATGAATCTTGTATGCACTTAAAAACTCAATAAATTAGTAGTAGTTAGTGATTCCAAGAAAGAATTTGGCTTGGGATCATTACAGTCTCGTACATGTTGATATGTTTTTTTTTTATTTAATTATTATTCAGTCATATAACCTTTTATTCTATCATGATTTCTTCATTTCTTCACAATGGAAATAAAAATAACAATCGAACGATGTGTGATGCGGTTGTAAAATATCCTGCCTCATTGAGATCATGGACACAAGTAGTTAGTAATCATTTTCCCACTTTAGTTAGTGTTGGGGAATAAAATGGAACACAATATAAAACAAAGAACACAATATTGCAGACAATTGAAGAGGGATGAAAATTTTGAAGAAAAGAGGTGGCATCTAAAGAAACCGTTATAACACTTAAGCACAATATATTGTGATGAGAACATCATAGTTCATATTTCACATCTTGATATGCATAATCTATTTTGCAATCTCAATTCAAATCCAATGTTATGTAAATGACCCATGAGGTCTTCTTTTATCATCTCAATATATAACATACTCCCATAGAATATGGAAGATCTTGTCCACATATAATTGTTGGAAGTTAGAGTTTACTCCACAAAATCCACTATGTCAAGTTGACTCGATGGGACTCAATCCAAATGACTATCCATCCAACTCGTATTCAATTGCAAGGTTGTACAATCCATCACCCGACTATCTTTGATTGTTGGTCAATTGTCTGACCAACAAGCATGCCATCTACTCGAATGACTGATGTGGTGTGATGGTCAATTTCCCGACTGAATGTGTCCATATGTAGGTCAACCTATCAACCAAATGAACCTAGGATATGTGTGATGAACCATCAAAGCTTTATGTTCCAACACCCCCCATCAACAGATAGCTCTTGAGATTTAAGAGGTTAAATTACATCATTAGAACACCCCCCCATAATTAAAGCTTCCTGAATCCCAAGAAAAGTTCAGAACTTGATAAATCTAGATTGAACTAAAGGCCTGGTGAATATATGAACAACTTTATCTTCAGTGTGACAATGTTCAATAGAAACAACATTGTCATGAACCAACTGCAACAAATAGTAATCATGGATCTCAACACACTTCATCTTAATGTCAGCAACATGATTCTCAAAAACTTGTATGGCACTTTGATTGTGATAGTATATTGTAGTTGAGGTTTGAATAGGAGATCCAAGATCTCCTAAATTTTTTTGAATCCAAACTGCTTTAGTACCATCTTGAACAACGCCATGAAATTTGGCTTTTGTAGTCAACAAAGAGATTGGATTTTATTTCTTGGATGAACATACTAAGGGTCCAATGTTGTTTGTGGAGCCTAATTATGTTCCTGATTCATAGGTTTGTTTTAGTTATGCTTGAAACCCATTCCCTAATGAGGGGTGTGGGGGGGATTTTCCCCCGACAACTATCGTCACGGGGATCCAGGGGGTTAGTGACAATTTTTATGGCCCCCCTGGTGGGATATTTAGGGGAAGCACCCTCGAAGTGAAATATTGGGAAAAATTTCCTTGTAAAATATTATAATTTCATAGTCAATCTAGAACATTCATTATAAGGTCGCATGTCTAATGGTAGAAGTTATGTTAGGTTTTTTTTCCCGAGAAGGAAAACCTCTTTTATCAGGGAATTGTATTGCAATTGTGTATGTGTGTGTGATTATTGTATTTTGAGAGAGGATACTGTGAGATAAAGAAGAAGAAGTTACAATGGGCACGTTGTAGGTTGTATCCCTTCATTTTGTTGGATAATAAAAAGGAAGGACCTGGAAATTTTTGTGGTGGACCTAGCCCACATTGGGTGAACCACATATATTTGTGTCTCTATTGTATTATGTGTCTTCTGTGTTTTATTTCCTCAACTGTTTTATTTTATTTCCCCGCGATCTTTTTTTTCTAACAACTAGTATCATAGAGAAAGGTAACTAGCAAAAAAAGAGGTTTGAGTGGGAGCAATGACAGAAGATGGAAAGTTTAGGGTCAATAAATTTAATGGCTAAACCTACCAGTTATGGAATATGTAGATGGAAGATTATTTATATTAGAAGGATCTTTTCCTACCATTGTGTGGAATAGAAAAGAAGCCAACAACCATGAAGGATGAAAAATGGGATTTTCTTAAAAAAAAGGCACTAGGAACGATACGACTAAGCCTAGAAGCATTGATGGATTTCAATATTTCAAAAGAAAAGACAATGAAGGAGTTGAAGGATACATTGGATAAACTGTATGAAAAACCCTCAGCATCCAATAAGGTGTTTCTAATGAAGCGATTATTTAATATGAATATGTTAGAAGGTGGGTCTATTGCACATCATTTAAATGAATTTAATAT
This sequence comes from Picea engelmannii, assembly GCA_009831015.1. Classification (NCBI taxonomy): domain Eukaryota; kingdom Viridiplantae; phylum Streptophyta; class Pinopsida; order Pinales; family Pinaceae; genus Picea; species Picea engelmannii. The sequence goes on along the minus strand of ML788920.1, from coordinate 168,154 downwards.
GGTTACTAATCAACTAAGTTCTGTAAAAGTGGACTTTGATGATGAGGTCAGGGATCTTGTAATCCTATTCCCATTGCCATAAAGTTGGAATGGCTTAATCATGGTTGTAAGTAACTATGTCTCTAGTTCAAACACTCTAAAATTTTATGGTGTTTTTGGTGTTATCCTTAGCGAGGAAATGCAATGGAAAATCATATGTGAGACATAAGGTAATGTGTTGACCATGGAGAATAGGGGGAAGACAAAAGGATAGAGGAAATCACTTAAGGAACCATGGGAATTCTAGGAAGGGAAGATCCAAATCCAGATTGGGAAAGATAGAGTGCTATAATTGTGTGAAGAAACAACATCTAAAGAAAGACTACAAAGCTCCAAAGAAACAAAGAGATGGACAATAGGAGAAAAATCAGGGAGAAAATGTAGCAAGTGATGTGTTAAAAGATGATTTGATTCTTTCTGTAGATAATATTTGTGAGAATTGGGTAGTAGATTCAAGTTCTTCATTTCATGCCACACCCCATAGGAAACATTTTCTAGATTATGTTCAAGGTGATTTTGAGCAGGTTCATTTGGGTGATGATGCACCATGAAAAATTGTTGGAATGGGTAAGGTACAAATGAAGGAAAATAATGGAAACCAATGGTTGTTGAAAGAGGTAATACATGTTCTAGATCCGAGGAAAAATATAATTTCAACAGGGCAATTCACAAGTGAAGGATGTATATCTATATTTACAGATAAGGTGTGGAAGGTCACCAGAGGATCACTGGTGATAGAAAAATGAGAGAAGGTAGGTACATTGTATTTATGTAATAGTAATATTGATTCTTCTATCTCTTTATCTTCTATAGGAGTGGATACAACACTTTGGCATCATAGTCTTGGACACATGAGTGAGAAAGAGATGCATATACTTCAAAAAATGAACTTGTTTCTAGATCTTAAACAAATTGATTTGTATTTTTGTGAGCATTGTGTTTCTGGAAAACATAAGAGAGTCATATTTCTTAGAGTCGGAAAAGAAAAGAAGAAAGAAATGTTAGATCTTGTGCATATGGGGACCAACTTAGGTATCATCTCTTGGTGGCTCTCATTATTATGTTACTTTTATTGATGATGCAACTAGGAAAACTTGGTTTTATTTCATTTAAGAAAAATCTGATGGTTTTTATACTTTTAAGAAATGAAAATCTTTGGTTGAGAATGAGATAGGAAAAATGTTGAAGTGTCTCGGATCAGACAATGGAGGTGAATATTGAAGCAAGGAGTTTGATTATTACTATTCATACCATGGGATTCATAGAGAGAAGACAATTCCAAGAACACCACAATAAAATGGTTTGTCAAAAAGGATAAACGAGACAATCATGGAGTGTGCAAGGAATATGATATTGCTTGCAGGGGTTCCCTTACATTTTTGGGAAGATATTGTAGATACTATACTTGATAAACATAGGACCTTCAAGTTCTTTGGATGGTGTAATTCCATAGGAAGCATGGATAGGAAAAAAGGTAAACTATTCATTTTTTAAGACTTTCGGTTGTGAAGCATTTGTCCATATTGATAAAGAAAATAGAATAAATCTTGAGGAAAAATCCAAGAAGTGTACCTTTATTGGATACAATGCTAATGATTTTGGTTATCTCTTATGGGATTATGAAAATCATAAAATAATTAGGAGTAGAGATGTCATATTCAATGAGAAGGTCATGCACAAAGATCAGTTGCAGGGAAAGAATCATAAAAACAAAAAACTAGAATACACAGTGCTTAATGAGATCATTGAAAAAGAAATTACAAAGGTACCAAAAAATAAAAATGTACAACAATAGGAGAAAAATGTACCTCAAACTACTACAAGTGTTGTTAGAAGATCTATCAGGTTAAGTAGACCTCCTAAATGATACTCTCCTTCATTGTATTATTTATTGTTAAATGATCCGATGAACCAAAATGTTATGAAGAGGAAATGTAGGTAGACACTAAAAGAAGTGCAAGGAAGGCATGAAAGAGGAAATGGATTTCTTGGTAAACAACCAAACTTGGAACTTGGTTCAGTTTCCTGCAGGAAAATGAGCATTGTAGAATAAATGGGTTTACATGTTGAAGGAAGAAGATGGAGGAAAAAACAGGTACAAGGCTAAACTTGTTGTAAAGGGGTTTGCACAAAAAAAATGTGTAGATTTTGATGAAATGTTTTCTCCTGTTGTTAAGATGAATCCAATTAGGACTATTTTAAGTCTTGCAATAATAGAATATTTTCATATTGAACAGTTAGATGTAAAAACAACTTTTCTCCAAGGGGATTTGGAGGAAGATATTTATATGCAACAACCACAGGGATATAAGGTCAAAGGAAAGGAGAATTTGGTATGTAGGTTGAAGAAGATCTTGTATGGCCTAAAGAAAGAGTCAAGGAAGTGGTATTTGAAGTTTGATAGGTTTATGACATAACAAGGTTATAGTAGATGTAATTTTGATCACTGTGTTTATTTTAGAAGGCTAGAAAGTGGAAGATATATTATCTTGCTATTGTATGTATATGACATGCTTGTTGCGGGGTCTAATATGCAATATATAAATGTGCTCGAGAAGAAATTAGATAATTCATTTTTGATGAATGATTTGGGTGTTGCAAAGAAAATCCTTGGTATGAGAATAACAAGAGACAGGAAAAATAGTGAATTGACATTGTCTTAGGGTGAGTACATGGAGAAGGTGTTGGAGATATTTAGAATGAAAAATGAAAAACCAGTTAGTATACCTTTGGCCATCCATTTCAAATTAACTAAGGAAATGTGTCCCAAGACACAGGAGGATGTAGAATGCATATCCAGGGTCCCTTTTTCATCAACAGTTGGCAGTTTGATGTATGCAATGGTTTGCACAAGACCATATATTGCACATGCAATGGGAGTTGTGAGAAGGTATATGAACAATCTAGGTAAAGAACATTGGGAGGCAGTAAAGTGGATTCTCAGGTATTTGAGAGACATTTCTACTCATGCATTATGTTTTGGAGTTTCAGACACTACTCTACAAGGATATGATGATTCATATATGGTAGGTGATAAAGATAGCAGGAGGAGCACCACACAATATTTTTTTACTATAGGTGGAATAACAATAAGTTGTATTTCAAAACTACAAAAGGTTGTTGCACTTTCAACAACATAAACAAAGTATGTTTCTTCTACATAGGCTAGTAAAAAAATTATTCGATTACAGAGTTTTATAGAGGAGGTTGGAAAGAATTAGCAGGATAGTAGTTTGTACTGTGACAGTGAGAGTGCCATTTATATTGCAAATACCTCATCCTTCCATTCAAATACTAGACATAATCCTGCAGACATGTTAACAAAGGTAGTAACCAGGGAGAAACTAAGTTCCAACTTAGTTTTAGTTGGTCTTCAAGCATGGAGGTGAAGATGAGAAATTTACTAGGTCCAAGGTGGAGTATAGTCCAACAGGTGCATTAGAAGTGGATTTTTTGTGATCAGTCTCCAAGTGGGAGATTGTTGGTTGTGGAGCCTAATTATCTTCCTCATTCAGAGGTTTTCTTCAATCATGCTTGGACCCCATTCCCTAATGAGAGGGTGTGGGGTGAATTTCGCCCCCACAACTATCGCTAAGGGGATCCAGGGGGGGTGGCGAAATGTTTTGTAGGCCCCCCATGGCAGGGGATTCAGGGGAAACTCCCCCGAAGTGAAATATAGGGAAAATTTTCCTTCTAAAATATTGTAATTCCGTAGTCAATCTGGACCATTCATTATAAGGTTGGAGATCTAACGATAGAATTTATGTTAAGGTTTTTTTCCCCTAGAAGGAAACCCTCTTTTATGAGGGAATTGCATTGTGTTTGTCTATGTGTGTGTGATTATTGTATTATGAGAGAGGATATTGTGAGAGAAAGAAGAGGAAGTTACAATGGGAATGTTGTAGGTTGTATCCCTTTGTTTCACTAGATAATAAAAGGAAGGACCTGTAAATTTCTATGGTGGATGTAGCGCACACTGGGTGAACCACATATATCTGTGTCTCTATTATATTATGTATCTTCTATGCTTTATTTCCTCATTTTATTTATTTTATTTCTCCACGATCCTTTTTTCTAACATCCAGTGCTATAGAGAAACACATATCAAGAAGAAAAAATTTGATCATCTTCGTCTCCATCCGAGTCAGAGTTTATGTAGCTAACTAGTGAATATAAATGACGAAAATATTTGATACCAAAATAAACGATATCCTTCAGATATTGAAAAATGTGTTTCACTACTTTCTAGTGGATTTCTCTAGGATCTTGCATGAATTGATAAATAATACGAACAACAAAGGATATATTAGGTATACTATGAGTAAGATAAATTATACTGCCAACCAATTTTCTATAGAGAGTAGAATCGACACTGAGTGTTGGAAAGGTTTTAGTAAGATTCACTCTAGAATGAAAGGGAGTGGCACATGGCCTGCAATCAACCATGTTAAAATGTGTCAATAGATCCATTAAATATTTATACTGAGAAATGAAAAAACCATCACACAGTGGTAATACTTGAAGACCCAAAAAATAATGCAGAGTGCCAATATGTGTCATATCAAAGGAGTAAGAAAGTTATTTCTTAAATCTAAATATGAGAGAATCATTATTGTTAGTAATGGTCAAGTCATCAACAAAGACATAAAAAATCAAAGTGTCTCCATTGGAGTGGAGAACATAGAGGTTGTGATCAAATTCACACCGTTTGAAACCAAGACAAAGAAAGAAAATATCGATCTTAGCGTACCAGGCTTGAGGAGCCTGCATCAAACCATAAAGTGACTTCTTGAGTCGACATACCAAATTGGAATCCATCACAAAGATAGGTGGTTGGTCCATGTAAATTTCTTCAGATATATCTACGTGAATAAAGGCACTCTTCGCATCCATCTGATGAATCTTCCATCCAAAATGAGTAGCGAGGGAAACAATTAGTTGAACAAAGTTAATATTTTTTATGGGGGAAAATGTTCCAGTGTAGTCAATGGATTCTTGTTGAGAAAATCCCTTCGTGACGAGGTGTGCTTTATGTTTCTCAAAAACACCTTCAAAAGTAAATTTGGTCCTATATACCCATCGACACTTCACAATATTCTTTCTATGTGGTTGGGAAACGAAGTCCCAATTTTGATTCTTCAAAAAGGAATCAATTTCAATATTCATTGCCTCTTTGCATTTAGATTGACCTTCGAAATATAAGTAGGTAACAGGGTCGGAGATTTCAAGAACATGAGTCATGAGTGAAATGATAGCATGTTGCTTATGACTTCGAGTCTGTCGTTAACAAGAGGCATGTACAACATCATCTCCAACAAGTTCAATTAGAAACCCATCAAGGAATAAAAGAAACATGTGAACTATGGTTCACTTCATAATGTTGATAAGAAGTTCTAGGTTCTTTATTCGGTTGACCGATCGAAACAAAATATGTCAGACTAGTCGACTCAAAGATCGATGAACGAGTTGAAATATACAAAAGGTTTGACAAACCAATCAAAGGACTGAATAGGGGAGCATGATAACCAATGTATAAGAAAACATCAAAAGGGGTATCCTGCAACAATCCAGAGGAGTAAGTCAACAAATTAATGTTGGAAGATTGGTTGTTCTTTGTTGTGTTACTTATATGTCTAATATAATTCACTCATTAATTATCAATCTGGGATTTGTAATCAACAGTGTTACAAGACACCAGTAAGAAAGGTAATTTCTAATGTCATGAGTATAGAATTAAACTAGATTATGTAGCCTGGAAACAAATCAAAATAGAAAACTACAATGTACTTTGGTTGTCTTTCACAGAGAGGCTATCTATTCCATTATGGCACATGCAAGTATGAGATGGAATTGGTTTGATAGATCAACTCTGATGTCTGAACCAGAAACTAATTATGCAATCCACAATTTTTGAAAGGAAATCACACATCAATCAACATAGCATAGGTAGTTCAACAGTCAATATGTTGGTTCTATTGTGGTTCACAATGAACTTCACTAGGTCTTCTCCAAGTAGTTTTGACTATTGCTACCAACAACTATGATCACTCAAGGAAACCAAACTCATGAGAACAGAAATAGAGCACATGTAAAAATAGAGTAATTAAATATCTAAGCAATTATAAAATGGAAATCTTAATCTAAATTGTAATACTATCATCAAACAAAGTTAAAACGTTAACTAATTCAATGTTTAGATTATTGAAAATAAACACTAATGCTAATCTACAAAGAGGCTGACCTTTGTTGGGCGGTGGGCCCTTGCTGCTTCAACAAGTCAGTTGTTGAAGTCTACAGGAAGCTTGCTTCTAATGCACACATTACTCTCACTAACACTTCAACACATAAAATCAAAACTCTCTTTAATGACTCAACTCATTCTCAATCAGAGATAATTAGAATATGGGAATGAAATGGATTTTCAGTAATCTTTACTCAGAAATGTTCTATATTATCATACGTTGCTTACACATTGATAATATGATAACTCTCCTCTCCTTATACCATCCTTGGCATGGTTGTTTAATAGTCTGCATCGTGAAACACAAGGAGGCGAAGGGATTTGCAAATCAATCAGTTGTTTAAGTTTTATCTTTCGGTTACATCTTCAGCATCATCCTCATGACATGAAGTGAATGAGGATGAGGCAATTAACAAATTGTCCTTATCATAGCAAATAGACGCCCACCATTTGACTTAGGTGAGATTTGGCACTTAACTTAGTGCATTGGTCTCTTCCATATGAGTACCAGATCATAACAGGCAGATGGTACCAGATCTCGACAAGGTGTAAAAGGTGGTACCAGATCATGACAAAGTGTGGTCGTTGGTACCAGATCATAACAGAGTGTGTTCGTTGGTACCGGATCACCAAAGGTAAGATTTAGGACGTGTTTGGTACCAGATCAGATAGCATCAATCTTTGTGCGCAGGTACCAAATTAGGACAGAGCTGGTACAAGAACGCTAGTCATCTAGGGGTCAAATATCATATCACAAATCAAGAATTAGTACATGAAATATTTAATTCCTTAACTCAATAAACCACAATATACATGAATTAACCATACTTTGCCTTATGAACTTAATACTGGCAAGTGATAGCGTTCTTGTCATTCACTCAAGATTTAGATAGGTCCAAAAATTTATAGGTGAAGAGTAAAATAGGGTAATAAGAATGTCAATTCCAAGTCTCAACATTCCCCCATGCCAAAATTATTGCATGTCCTCATGCAATTGAAAAAAAAACCCAAAATTTTCAAAACTTGAGACTGTGTTCTTTACTTGGGTGGATCAATGATATCGATGGATGAAGCCTCTTCTCTTAGCTCCCTTTTGATGACCCTAACATATTGTAGGAGTCTTAATACCTTCTTGAGCTTGTTAGAGGTCTCCTCATGGTCGTCTTGAATTTGTTGGTTGGTTTCTTTCAACTGCTCATTTTCCTTTTTGATATATCTATCCAAGAGTTGATATTCCTTTACTTCCTGTTGGAGTTCCTGATTTTGTTTTTGTAATTCCCAAATCCTTTTCTTCATTTGTTATTTTGTCAAGTTCTTCGTTGATTCTACCATTGCTGGTTGGGTGCACTCCCTTTCCTCGACTTCCTCCCTCATCCCACATAGAGTAATAGTGGCTTGCTCTTCAGTCAAACTAGGGATGTCATCTTGAATTGGTAGATCCTCGGAAGGGGAGGTAAGGTTGATTGGATCTTCCTATGTATGAGGGCTAACTATTGTTTTTACCTTCTTTGCCATGCTCCTTGTAGTTCTTTTACAAGGAGGTACCAGATCAGGAATGCTTGCAGGCTTCCTTTTCTTCCTCTCTAATTGTGAAGTGGTGACAGGGGGTTGTGCCACAAACTATTTACTCTTAGTTTCTGAGCTATTCTTCCTTTTCTTTATCATTTTCTGATGGTCTTCTTTCTCAACTACCACTGTGGAAGTCTCCTCAACTACTTTGTTTTTACCATTTGATTCATAGCTTTTAGAAGTCATTTTGATCATGGAGGAGGACCCTACCTTTTCATGTTGGCTCACTACCCTAGATGATGGTGGAATTGTTTTATCCTTCTTGTTCTTTTTCTCTTGGGGTTCCTTACTTTTCTTTGGACCATGTTGGGTTTCCTCCACAGATTTGTTTCCTGTGGGAAGGTGTTGTGTGATAAGGGTTTTCCAACTAATCCTTTTTTTCCTAAGCTCATGCAAAACTAGAATTTTAATGAAACCTTGATGGTAGATGCTGGTATTTTCTATTTTGGAGATAGATTTAACACCCCTTACCATTTTATTCAAACTCATCCATAGAAAATAGGGAAAATCGATTTCAGGGCCTCCTTCAAAATGCAATAGGAGCCTAAGGTGATAAATGAAAGTCATGGCGTACCTGCCTTCATAGGTGAAAAATCGTTGAAGACTGGTAATCATTGGGTGGTATTCTTCTTTGATGTAATTTCTAGGTTTCCCTTTCTTCCAGTCGGAATGCTGATGATCTGCCTTCAAGAATTGTTGGCACGTCTCTTTATTAATTCCCACACCTTTGAAGTATTTAGCTCCTCTGCTAGGCAGTCCCGTAACCTCCCTTACTGTTGCTTCATTAATTATCAGTTGTAGGTTGCCTATACGTGCCATCTCTCCATCATATCCTTGTATAAATTCCTAAGATATCTTCTTGTTCTAGCTTGTAAACTTTTCTAGAAATGGTATCCACCCCAATCTGGCATATTTTTCTTGACATAATTGGTATTCCTCGGTTTCCCTATAAACTTGGAAAACTGGCTTGTGTCTCGTAACAAGCATCGTTATAAGTTGAGAAAAGGGTTGGGTTGTAGCACAAGGGTGTAGTGAATTGATGGAGGGTTTGGTACCGGAAAGGAGCAGGCTCGGAACTGGAGAAAATCCCATGATAGGAGGAAGTATGGTGATGGTGTTGTGAATGGTAAGTTTGAGTGAGGGTGTTGTAAGGAAAAATTATGACCAAAAGAGGCTTATTTGGATGGCTTCGCCACCAGATAAGCCATTTCTTATCTACTCATTACTCTAATGATGAGGATAAGACATCGAGTATCAGAGAAACATTTTAAAATAGGTGATTTGACGTTCGGAGGGTGAAATTAATGTTGGATTGTGATTCATGACATACAATAGGTTCGTGAATTTTCTTGAGGACGAAATATATTTGTGGGTTATCATTGCTATGCATGCTTCATATTTTAATATGATTTTTGCCTTTAACCATGTTCAAGAGCTATGAGAGGGTTAATTAGGTTTAGGAATATAGGTATGAGGGATAGGCGCATGGGTTTAACACTAAGGTCGTAGGATTTAGTATAGCTTTTCATATTTATTGTAGTTTTATGAGCATAGGAAAATAAATACCATTGTACCTTTGACCTTTGTGTGATCGATGCCCATAGTATGCGTGACTGCTTGTAATTTGTCAAAATTCATCCTTTTAGACTGAAGCTTCTTGAAACTTGGTACGAGAATGTCATGTACTTCTGATGTGTGTATCTTCTTTTGTGCAGAGTGATCATTTGAGTCTGAAAAAGAGTTTTGAAGGGGATCTTTGACCTTCCCCCATGTCGAGGATATTGTATCTCTGTAGGAAAGAAGATTCAACATTTGATATCATAATGGAGAAAAGATGACAAGAGTAAAAGGAATCAATTAAATTTTAGAAGTACATCTTATCACTTATCATATGATATCATGCAAAAAATGAAATTTCCCCTGTTGGAATCGATGATCAACAGAGGTAACATTCAACAGTGAAACAGGGGAATACATCTATGTTTGTGTAAGGTAGCTAGAGAGGTAGTGGGGGGGCCCAGAGGGCCCATAGTGATAATAGTGTAGGTCATTCAATGTAAGGTGGACTAGGTCCACTATATTATTAAATAAGGCCCACTATGGTAGTTAGATATAATAAATGTAAGAGGACTTCTTAGAAGGTTCTACTTCTAGAAGATTCCTCCTCTAGAATGTTCTTAGGTGATGGTATCACTATATAAAGGGGTTTAAGCAATGTAATGAGACATGAAGAGAAATATTGTATCTGGAGTTGAAGCTCATTAGGAGGATTCCCCCTCGAAGAGGTAAGTGAACAAGAGAGGATATCTTCCATAATAGGATCCATTGTATGGTGTTGCCCTACCCTAAGAGTTTGATATAATAAAGTGGTGTTTTTCTTCTATATTTCTCTTTGGATCTATTGTGTATTCAGTACTTGTGGTGATTATATTGGTATATCTATTCAGGTTCTTAACAAGTGGTATCAGAGCACTTTCCTTGGCCGGAGTTGTGGGCAAATATTTTTTCTTTTTGCAGATTTTTTTTTTCGTAGCAGAAAAAAGAGGTCCACGACATTATCGAAGTTTTCGGTGTATTTTGGTGAAAAATTTGTAGAAAATGGTTGTATATATGAGTTACTCTCAGAAAAAACCCAATTTAAAAAAAAAATCGACCGAAATGGAGTCCGGAAGGTCAAGATATTGAGGTTTTAAAATCTGCAATTTTTCAGGGTTTTTTCTGCGGACGGCGGCGCGATTTGTTTTTATTTCGGTAGAATTTGGAGGCCGGATCTTCCCAAATAAATTACAGATCTGAGTTCCTCTCACAATTTCACCCAATTTCAAAAAAAAATCATCCGAAAACGGAGTCCAGGAAGTGAAGTTATGAGCATTTTAAGTTCAACAGTTTTTTAGGGTTTTTCCAGAAAAAACTGCGATTTTCTGCCGAAACTTATTGGGTCTATTTTTGGGGTTTTCAGATGGCTATTCCTTCTCAAAACCTGAAAGAAATTCTTGAATCATTCAAAGCCTATTTTTTTCACACATTGGATGAGAGATTGGATGTGTTAGCACAAGGCCTCACAGACAACGTCACAAATATCATCACAGATGGCCTCAATGACAATTTTCGTAGTATTCAAGATTCATTGAACAACATGCATGAGATATTTCTTATGCAGGGCCTCAGGGATGAATATAATCAGGAAATATATGCTTGGTATGATTTTGAGGCAGATTGTGATGATTCGTATATGGATAGTTGTCATTTCTGGGATGACAACCACTTCCATATTTTATTTGATGACTCTACTCCACCTTCTGCAGAGAACATCAATGTCCCAGATCAGGAGTTTGTTACCAGCATTCAGTCTACATATTCTACAGTGTTATTATTCCTTCCAGATTCTGCTACGACCATTTTCCACTATGTGTATGGATCTTCTTATTTGGATCCACATGATAGGTGTCAGTCTTTGGAGCATCATTTGGAGTTGGTTATTGGGTTCCAAAATCTTCTTCGGGGAGTTCGCATGAGCACTTGGACATGGGACTCAGGCTTACAATGGTGGTTGGACTACTTCAGCATGGTGGATTTATTTTCTACATGGGACCCTGGTTCTTCAATCTTCTTCAACATTATGGTCCACAATTATCCATGAGACCCTGGTATATGGTTGTACATCAAGCGTTGAGGACAACACTTTCATAAGGGGGATGGAATGTAAGGTAGCTAAAGAGATAGTGGGGGGCCTAGAGGGCCCATAGTGATAATAGTGGATGTCATTCAATGTAAGGTGGACTAGGTCCACTATATTATTAAATAAGACCCACTATGGTAGTTAGATATAATAAATGGGTAATTAGATATAATTAATGTAAGAGGGTTTCTTAGAAGGTTCTACTTCTAGAAGATTCCTCCTCTAGAATGTTCTTAGGAAATGATAGCACTATATAAAGGGGTTCAAACAATGTAAAGAGACATGAAGAGAAGTATTTTGTTTGGAGCGGTAGCTCAATAGGAGGAATCCCCCTCGACGAGGCAAGTGAACAGGAGAGGATCCCTTCCGTAATAGGATCCATTGTATGGTGTTGCCCTACCTCAAGGGTTTGATGGTAATAAAGAAGATTTTGCATATTGTTCTTGTATATCTGTTGTAGTGATTTTGTATTCAGTATTGGGTACTTAAAAAGGAATTAGAATCTTACCAACACATATAGTGTAGCAGCTCTAAGTTCACTTACCCTGGTTTGACAATTTAATGTTTTCAGGTAATTAAAAAATCTTTAACATAACAGCTTGACTGTAAGGTAGCTAGAGAGGTAGTGGGGGGCCTAGAGGGCCCATAGTGATAATAGTGGAGGTCATTCAATGTAAGGTGGACTAGGTCCACTATATTATTAAATAAGACCCACTATGGTAGTTAGATATAATAAATGGGTAATTA
>ML788920.1:117030-153938 GCA_009831015.1 Picea engelmannii | reverse complement strand
GAGGGCCCATAGTGATAATAGTGGAGGTCATTCAATGTAAGGTGGACTAGGTCCACTATATTATTAAATAAGGCCCACTATGGTAGTTAGAGATAATAAATGTAAGAGGACTTCTTAGAAGGTTCTACTTCTAGAAGATTCCTTCTCTAGAATGTTCTTAGGTGATGGTAGCACTATATAAAGGGGTTTAAGCAATGTAATGAGACATGAAGAGAAATATTGTATCTGGAGCTGAAGCTCATTAGGAGGATGCCCCCTCGAACAGGCAAGTGAACAGGAGAGGATACCTTCCATAATAGGATCCATTGTATGGTGTTGCCCTACCCTAAGAGTTTGATATAATAAAGTGGTGTTTTTCTTCTATATTGCTCTTTGGATATATTGTGTATTCAGTATTTGTGGTGATATATCTTCAGATCTGGTATTGGTTCTTAACAGTTTGCATCTCATGCCAAAAATGAAATTGCCCTTCTTTTAATGGAATATTGAAAGAGGTAGCATTCAACAATGAAACAGGGGAATACATCTATGTTTGCATCTCATGCCAAAAAATGAAATTGCCCTTCTTTTAATGGAATATTTACAGAGGTAGCATTCAAAAGTGAAACAGGGGAATACATCTATGTTTGCATCTCATGCCAAAAAATGAAAAATGCCCTTCTTTTAATGGAATATTGATAGAGGTAGCATTCAACAGTGAAACAGGGGAATACATATATGTTTGCCAAAAGAACAGATCCCACCTACCTTGCTTCAGAGTTTTACTATCATTGGATGTTATAGACAAATTTCACAATACGAGTAGATTAGGCTCCCTAGTTAGGGCTCCACTCTTAAGAAGTTTCCTTCTTAGATAGTGTAGGCTTTAGATGTCAGACTGGTAAGTTGACTTAGGGTGATTCTCAAATGGACATTTTCTTGGATAATTATATTGCTAATTCATCTGGGATTTTGTATCTCGTGAGAGTCAATAATGCTTTTTACTCTTTTTGTTTTAGATGGAAAAAAGTGGATTTTTCAATCAAACAAGTATATATGAGACATGTTTCAACCAGAACCCACTGCCAACAAGCCTGTTCAGTACTCTGGTGGGGTAGTTGTGATAATTAGTGATAGGTGCCTTCCCCAGGTAGAATGCCCCATTGCCAACAGGCTTGTTCAGTACCCTGATGGGTTTTCCTAGTCATACCACAGACCGGTACCCGCTACCAGCAGACCTATTCAGTATCCCGATGGGTTAGTCTCTTAAACCCTTTTTCCATTAAAGGCTTCTTGTCCATAGTCACCTATTTTGGTTTGTATTAAAGAGTGATTTGCACAATGATAGGGGAGGCTCATCTAAAAACCTTTTTAGTGGGATGGTATTGGGTTGGAAGGCATATACTCTTCTTTTGTATGTCTTTTAAAGATTTGTCTGAAGGAAAAATAAACTTTTATGCACACTATTTCTTTAGAGTGATCCAGATGTATAATTTCTTCTGAAGTTGTCCATAGCAGAATGACCTAAAGTTTTCTTGGGGTACTGGTACATCCTCTACCATAAAAGTGTTGGTAGTGTGCCCATGGTAGAGAGTGTTCATATAGTCATATGTTACTCTTTAATAAGATAATCCAATGAATACTATTGACATCTGGTTATGGTGAGATAGTTCCATATAGGCTAACATATTTTTCTTTTAAATCATGTTGAATACTGGGTAAAGGCAACTTCTAGTCTTTAAAGTGGATTATGGTTCTTTGAGCAATCATGGGTAAAGATTGTGTCCCTATTTTTAGTTTGTTTTTAAGCAACATAACCAAAAGAAATTAAAATACTTTTCAACAACAAAACCAAAAGAAATTAAAATACTTCTCAGCAACATAACCAAAAGAAATTAAAATACTTCCTTTTAGTTGTCAATAGAAGGGCTTCTATTTGATAGTGATTTTGGCTCTGTGGTTCCATCTTAAGTGGTTGTTGCATGTTTTCATACTTCATATTTATTGACATAAGATTTTAAAATATGTGTCAAGCTATTATGTTAAAGATTTTTTAATTACCTGAAAACACTAAATTGTCAAACCAGGGTAAGTGAACTTAGAGCTGCTACACTATATGTGTTGGTAAGATTCTAATTCCTATCTAAAGGTTATTCTAAGAAGAAAACACAAATTTACTCTTAGAAACTGAACCCTAATAATTATCTTGAAACTAATCATCTCTTGTCTAATTTATCAAATGGAAACAGTTCTGAGTTTAAGTATAGGTATATCTATCCCTAATCTAATATAATCACCCAAGACTATCTACCATTATCTTAAACATCTAATCATCATCATATCTATCTAAACCATAAAAGAGAGATCATTTTAAAAATCATTTAATCTAAGCATCAAAATAGTTCTAAATCTAACACAGGTGAAACAAATAAATGTCCTATTTTACCCTACAGGTACTGGAAACTTCCTTTAATCCGACTATAAGCTAGCTACCCTAAAAAAACATAGTAAATCTAAACTCAAATTCTCTTTAAATCATGATCAAACTAAAAACTAAAAACAAAGCAAATCTAGTTTAAGCACTTGGTTCATTCTTCAAATTCTACAGGGATAAATAATGCATTCAACATTCATCAATCTATGAGATAATATCAAACTGAAAATGAACTAACCAAAAAATGGCTAAGCAAGAATTTAACAGAGTGATTCCAAGTTCAAAAACTAACTCATATGCAGATTCTAAAACTAAAAATAAACTAACTCCACTGTGGAAAAGAGACAACAAATTGAACCTGTTGGTGGGCCCAACCAAGAGGTGCAATCACCCTAAAATGAAACCAGAGCTAGTCAGATTATTCCATGCAAAAATTGTTTCATACTTCATGCTCCATAATTCATAAAACAAACTCAAATCATTTTAACAACGAATAACATAACGCATAGCAAGTTGTATTTATCAGAAATCATATCACATAGCATATTGTAACCAACGTTTCTTGAGATCAATCCCCGTTTACATAAATCCTCCCCAAAATAGTTTTAAACATAGGTGCATTAATCTAAACGGATCTTAGATCCGAAAATGACTCATAGTCAGTTAAAATGAACTTCACAGCTTCATGAAACACAGTGTCAAGAAGCGTGGATCATAAAGCATTATAATAAAACAGTTCTACAATTTTTCCCGGAGTCATCATATTGAGTTATGACTCAATAAATTATATGAATCAGACTGTCAATCCACTCTGGCCATGTCGTGCAAGTCTTTGGCATCTCCACTAAGTGCGAGCTGATACCTAGTACTGATAAGTTATGTTTCAAAGGAACAAGTACCTAACTCATGTCACGTTAGTATCAACGTTAGTTTAAAATATCAAAATACATTAAAATTAACTTGAATCATAGGAATACCTTGAATAGCCCCATTTAGTTGTAAAAGGATGTCAAATGTCTCATGGTAAGGCCAGAAGGAAATGATACTAGATATGAAAATGAGGGTATATTTGACATGATATAGGCAAAAATATAGTCAAAACTAGAGACTAACATTCCCCCAAGCTGAAGTCTTTGCCTATCCTCAAACAACAAAAAGTCAAAAACTGAGATTCATCATAGTGTTGCAGCAGCTGCAACCAACAATTGCAATTTCTCATGCTTCTGATTTCCTTCTTAAGAACTCAATTAATGATGATGTGATTCCTGGCAATCTTTTGCAGTCTCCTATTGTTCAGAAAAAGACCTCTATTTTTTCTTTTTAATCGTTCAATCTTTGATGAGAAATGAGCCTGCATGAGTTTCATAAGTTCATTTTCTGTTTTGATGTGCCAATCCAGTATGGTATATTCATGTAACTTCTCTTTTAACCTATGATTCCTGCTTTCCAATCTGGCTACCATTGGTCTCAAGGATCTACTGGAAGAGATTTCACAGTAAGATTCAAATGTTTTACCATGTCCTTGTTGTGTTTGAGGGCTGGACGCATGAGTGAACTCATTTGGTCTTTGATCATGGGTGTCGACTGGACTAGGTTTAGGAGTAAACTCATCATATACTTGAACAGGGTTGTCGATTGGACCGGGTTCAGGAGTAAACTCATCATATACTTGAACAGGGTTGTCGACTAGACTGAGTTCATGAGTAAAATCCTCATACACCTGAACAAGGGTATCCACTAGCATTTGAATTGGCTTGTCCTGTTCAATTTATTTAGGCGCATTAGTTTGCCAATTGACTTTATGGACTTTTCGAATCAATTGGGAGAGAGTCCATGTCATCTCAGAAGACTCCAGAGCCTCCTCATGATCATCCATACTTTTTAATCTTTCCTGTGGTGGGTAACTAGGCACGGAGTTATCCATATCTGACAGTGTGCATGTGCATTTTTCGTTTGGGATTTCTCCTAGGTTTGGCAATAAACTCTTCAAGTTGTTCCACATCAATAATATTTGTAGCAGTTGGAGGAGAAATCAGAATTTCAACATTCTCCTCTGTAGGAACATTGTTTTCCACTCTTTCATGGTTAGTTTCCACACCATCAGAACCATGGACATCAAACGAATGTTTTGTACCACGATTATCATCATTGGCCTCAATTGTGCAGTCTGGTGTATTCTTAGGGTCATCACAGATTTTGGTCAGGGTTTTAACTCCCTTTTTCTTAGAGTTCGACTTCTTCTGTGGAAAAGCGGACTCAATATTTTTATCTTTAGATTTGTCAGAAGCTAGGTTTCTTACAACGAACATATCCCAAGATTCCTATTTGTGGGATAACGTAGACTTAACCAAAATTTTGACAAGACCAAAATGAAACAAGCTACCTCTAAAATCTTTGTCTTTGCAGACTTGTTCTGCCATTTTCTTCAAACTCTTCAATAGAAAATAGGGGATGTTCATAAAATGCTTACCTTTGAAATGTAGCAGGAGTCGAGCATGACATGGAAACACAATCGTGTATCATCCTTCGCAATTGAGGTAGCGTTGGAGTATGGATAGCAACTGAGCCCATTTTGGTTTCAACCATGACCTTCATGTGCCCTCTAACCATTGTAATTTTCGATACTGTGGTTGTAGGAGCTGCGTTCAGAGCTTCTTGTCGACGGGCTGGCCCTTCGTCCATTTCTGACCAGTGTTGGGTAATTGAATTACTTCAGAAATGAATTTTTCTGTGACTTCAAACTCTAGCTCGCCCACTTTAGCTAGTCCACCATGAAAATGCAGAGCGAACTGAAGTGTAACCGAATCATCATACCCATCAAATTTCTTGAAGAACGGCTCCCATCCAGCTTGCTGAAAAATGTGTTTGGTGGCTTCATACTCAGGAAGAGCCTCCAAATATGCATAAGTCTCAGGTTCATGACGATTCTCCACCTTAATTTCACTCGGTATAACAGGAAAGGTCCACAAATGAGCGGTGGAATTAGATGAGGGAAACAGAGGATTAGAGTATGATATGTGAAATAGTCTTGAGAGGAATTATAGAAGGACTTTTGAAATGTCGTGAGGATCAATAACATGTAAGGAAATGATGATGTTCGTACATGTTTGCAAAATATTATTACATATAAATCATGTGGAATTCAGCCAAGATAATGCAGTGCATTTCACATGATATGAAATGTCAAGAAGGATCGGTTTGTTAGGTACAGAGTATAGGGATAATGAAATGTCATGGAGTATCAAGGAATTACTAGTTCAAATTATTAATATGTAATTTAATACATTAAACCAACATGAAACTAAGCGTACCTGAATTAGATTACCTACTCCATGTTATACATTTCTTACTGTAGAGATCTTTGAAGTCAAGTCTCAATCTGGAGAGCGCTAAAATTGTAACTGAAATTTGTATTTCTGATAACCACTATAGCTGATGGATTCTGATTGGTACTGATGAAATAACTCGAAATCTGCAGAGAAACTTGAACCAATAATAACTTGCTGAGAAAAAGACTACCTGTTTCTGAAAGCAAATTATCTGATGGCTATCCTTGAACCTGTCTTATGTTCATTCCTAAAAGGAATCAATTAAAATTATGTCTTCAACAACTTCAAATCTTTAACCCATGGTACAATTCTTATTTGTGTGAATAAATGTTCTGTAGTCGAACACAAAAAGAAATCATTGGAATATCGGTCATTAATGAATGACATTAACCAATGCAAGATGACCCACCAATGATGTCAATGAGCCTCAAGGTACCTATAGTACATCCTAATAGGTACGGATAAAGGTCTTGGGGTCGAGTCACCTGTAGGATCTATAAACCAAGATACATTGATGTATTCCCATGGTTGTTAGCAAGGAAATATGTCATTGAGGCATGCGGATTCCAGGGTACTAAGTAGTCTCTAATATCTACTCCAGATAAGGTGTTGGTGTCGATGGAGTGAGACTTGGTGGAAGGTGGACCTTAACGTATTCCAAATCATCCAACGCAAGTGCAGATACAAATCTTGTAGAGAATAATTTTTGGAACAGTAATCACTTACTTGTGGATTTTATGAGCCCAAATTAGTATATGCTCATTTCTTTCTCATGTTTTGAGAGTCTGAGAAAATGCTAAAAGAAAACTCTAGGGGGGTTTTTTTCCCATCATAATCCATCAAGCCTGGTAAAGAATAATCCTATCCCTCATAAATGCCCCTTTCATACTTTAATGAGGAATTCAAAGGGAGAAAACAAGCTCAAATTTATTAATTTCAAAACAAGA
Organism: Picea engelmannii; assembly: GCA_009831015.1. Classification (NCBI taxonomy): domain Eukaryota; kingdom Viridiplantae; phylum Streptophyta; class Pinopsida; order Pinales; family Pinaceae; genus Picea; species Picea engelmannii. The sequence continues at coordinate 147,249 of ML788920.1, read as the reverse complement.
CAGTGCATATTGATAAGAAAATTTCATAAAATAAAATGGTCTTACCTTCTTACTTGTTGCGAAAAATTGATGAAGTTCAATTCTGTACTTGCTTTGAAAAGCCTATAAAACTGAAAACAATATGTCAACATATCCAAAAAGAAATGTTATATATATATATATATATATTATTTGAATTTTTTTATTTTTTGTTAAAATTTTATTATTTACAAAATCTTGAAACAATAAAAATGATCAAGGATTAGCAGGAGGAGAAGACTCTTCTCCTACTATCTTTATTTCTGGTTGTTTAGCAATTTCCTATAGAAAATCATCTCTTGATAAGGGTTTGTTATACACTTTTAATCGATGTCCATTTACTACAAAGGAATTTTGAGAGTCATCTATGGTCTTGATTCTGACAGATCCATTATAAAAAACAGTTTCCACTTCATAAGGTCCCAACCACCTTGTCATAAGTTTTCCTTTGAAATTTTTGTATTTGGAATCAAAAAGAAATGCCCAATCCCCTGGTTGAAAATCTTTTTTCTTAATGTATTTATCATGCCATTTGCTACGTTGATTTTGTACAAGGATAGTTCTTTAAAGAACCTCTTGCCTAATTTCTCCCAATTCATTTAGCTGCATAAATCTTTGTTTCTGTGCCTTATCCAAATTCAACCCCAACTCTGCTGCTAGGCGGAAGGTATGAATCTGAAATTCTATGGGAAGGAGAATTTGCTTGCCAAATACCAATTCATAAGGGGTATGACCAGTGGTATTTCTCCACGTAGTCCGGTATGCCCATAAAGCCTCTGGAAGCCTATCCACCCAATCTTTGTGTTGTAAATGTATTGTCTTGGTTAGAATAGTTTCTAGAACTTTATTTTTGGATTCCACTCGCCCATTGGCTTGTGGATGGTATGGGGAAGACTTACAGTGTTTTATCCCATATTTATCTGTGAGTTATTTCATCAACTTATAAGTAAATTGGGCACCTTGATTAGTAACAATATCTCGTGGAACACTGAAGCAGGTAAAGATATATTCATAAGTAAATTCAACCACTGATTTCTCAGTTGCTTGATATAAGGATTTTGCCTCTACCCACTTGGTCAAAAAATCTGTACAAACCAAGATGTACTTCTTCTTCCTCGACATTGGGGAAATCGGTCCTACAAAATCAAGTGCCCATTTATCAAATGGTTCAATCACAACCTACGGTCGTAACGAAATATCGTCTGCTATGGTAGGTCTTCCCATCCTCTGACAACTATCGCAGCTTCTCACATATTTTGTTGCATCCTTAAACAATGCCATCCAATAGTATCCTGATTGTAAGACTTTATATGTCATTCTCTTATCAGAGAAATGTCCTCCACATAGCCCATCATGACAGGCCTGATGGATATCGGGAATATCGTCTTTCTGAACACATCTCCTAATGATCATATCAAGACTTGTATAGAAAAGATCACTTCCTACCCAAGAGTAATAAGCACTTTGCTGGACAATTCTTTTCTTTTGTGGTGGCGACAAATGAGCTGGGAGTCTTCCTGTAGCTAAGTAATTTGTTGTATCTGCAAACTAAGGGGTCTTAATAGCTACTATAAATAGATGTTCATCAAAGAAATTATCATTCACTGGAATGTCAGTACTATCTTGAGGGATACGAGAAAGAAAATCCGCAACTACATTTTCTTTTCCTGGTCGATCAACTATAGTGATGTTAAATTATTGAAGTAGGAAAAGCCATCATGTGATTCTTCTGGTAGTAACTGGTTTGTTCATAAATAATATGATAGCAGAATGGTTCATATGTACAAAAACCTCATATCCAGTGATGTAATGACGAAATTTGTTAATGGCATGAACTACTGCCAAAAATTCCTTTTTTGTTACAATGTAGTTCAATTCAGGGGGAGTAAGGTTTTTGCTAGTCAAGTAAATTACATAGTTTTGTTGGTTTTCTTTTTGTCCAAACACTCCACCTAAAGAAGTTTCTGAGGCATCAATTGAAATATGGAAATGAAGAGACCAATTTGGTCCTCTTAGAATAGGTGCCCTGGACAATTTTTCTTTCAAATTCTCAAAAGCATTCCAGCAATTGTTATCCCAACAAAATTTTGCATCTTTTGCTAACAATTTAAACATGTGGTTGGCTATCTTTGTAAAGTTTTCAATAAATCCAAGATAATATCCAGCATGTCCCAAAAAACTTCGGACATCTTTTTGGGTTTTCGGAGAGGAAAGTTTAACTTTCACTTCAATTTTGGCTGGATCAACTTTAATTCCTTCTGCAAACAAATGATGACCTAACACTATTCCCTCAGTTAATAGCATTTTACATTTTTCGTGACTGGGGGATAAATTTGATTCGTAACAGTGAATCAATACTTTCTCAAGATTACTTAAGGCTTCTTCGAAAGTGTTACCATAAACAGTAAAATCGTCCATGTATACTTCCACACAATCATGAATTAAGTCAGCAAAAATCCCAAGGACTGCTCTTTGAAATGTAGCGGGAGCATTGCATAGTCCAAAAGGTATAACTTTATAATCATAAGTTCCCCAAGGACACATAAATGTTGTTTTGTCCTGGTATTCAAGAGAAATTTGAATCTGATTGTATCCACTATATCCATCGAGAAAGGAAAAGTATCTTTTTCCAGTCAAGGTATCCAAAACCTGATCTATAAAGGGAAAGGAAAAGTAGTCCTTCTGGGTTGCCTTGTTCAACTCCCTAAAGTCTACACACATTCTAAATTTCCTTGCCATTTTCTTAGGTACCACAACAAGAGGTGAAACCCACTTGCTGTCAAAAATTGGATAAATGAATCCAATGTTTAATAATTTCTATAACTCTTCTTTCACAAAATCTTTTAGGATTGGATTCATACGCCTTTGTGGTTGTCTTACTAGGGTTATCCCTTGTTGGATATATATGTGGTGAATGCAGGTGTCATGATGCACTCCTCTCATATCAGTGTACTCCCATGCAAATGCCCCTGACTATTCTTTCAAAAGATTTGTTAATTGTTCCTATTGGTTGAGACTTAATTCAGAGTTGATGTATAGACATTTGACTAGGCTAAGTTCTAGTGGAATGGTATATGACCTCGGATGCTCATCAATGGTGAAAACCATATATGATGAAAACGAGGAAAATAACTCACTTCGTTCTTGAAATTATTCTTTGAAAATTTGATCGTATTGAAAATATGTTTGTGGGAACTCGACATTTTCTGTCACATAAATAAATTGGCTTAAAATATCATCCTCTGTTGGTTCTTGTAGTGCGTGAAATTCATCAATAGCAAATAAACATTATCTCTCATCATTCTCGTGATAGGGACATTTTAGCCACCATAATTCTCCTGTAATCGGTTGAGCAGGTGGAAAAAGAGTAAGTTTTTGTGAATAAATGTCATTTGAGATGAACATATCCCCACCACGACATCCTATGAAAGCATTGGCCATAGCCAACCAAGGTCTCCCTAGAATGATTGGATGGCCTTTCATGGGGTCCTTTGAATGAATAATCATGAAGTCGACAGGATATTCCCACGAGGCTATTGTAACAAGAATGCCATCGAGGACCCCAACAGGTTTTATAGTTGTTCTATCAGCAAGTTCAAGAACTGTAGGGGTAGGGCGAAGGAATTGACTTAGTTGCAATAGTTCAACTGTATTGATAGTCATTATATTAATGGTTGCACCTAGATCGACTAAAGTATTACCAATAGAAACATTGTTGATAGTAACTAAAACTATTGGGTTCCCGGGGTTGGCATACTTCACAATTTTAGGATCTTCATAAATACAATTCGATGGATGGCCTTCTAGGTGTATCGTGGGTGGATCTTTCTGTTTCTGACCTGGTTTCTTAATGCAGAGTTCTTTGATGGTTTTGGCATAGATGGGAACATCTCTGATCGCTTGTAACAATGGAATATTAACATAGACATTTCTTAGTTCATTCATGATGTCAAACTCAGATTGAACAATTGTTTTTTCAATGAGCAACCTTTCAGGAAAAGGAGATGTTTGGGGAACCTGAGTTTGTATGTTACGCTATGATTCAGATACTTTATTCTTTGGAATGATGACATCTTTCAAATATGCCCCATTTGATAAATCATCTATAGGTTCTTCCTCATGTTCTTGGATAATTACCTTTGGTGTTGTTCTTGTTACAGGCTGAGTTTTATTTAAAGTTTTTCCAGATCTCAGCTGTATTTCTTGTATGGAAATGGGGTTTATGGTGTAAGATGGGTAATTTTGAAAATCAACACTATGGAGTGGCAGAGGTGGTCTGTTGTTAGTAATTTTAATGGGTTGAGCGGGTAATATGGTGGGACGAGGTGGATTCTGAGGCTATTGAGGAGTTTGTTGAATGGGTGGTAAAGGAGGTGGAGTAAAACTAGGAAATAGATGATGTATGTTTGAAGCATATTGAGTACATGGATTCTAGGGAATTGGTACCACATGATATTGTTGGTTATTTCCATAATTATGTTCTCTCCATCCCTGGTACCAAGGTTGAGCAGGGACATTTTGCGGAGGCCAATTTGGCCAGTTCCATGGATGTTGTTGTTGCTGTTGAGAGAAGGGTGGATAGTAGTCGGAAGGTTGTGGGGATGGTTCTTGATACATATTTGAGTTCCTAGGTTGCCAAGGCCTCTTAGGTGCAGATGGAGTCCCTGGAGCTTCCCCTCCCTTGAATATAGCTTGCAATCCTGGTAAGGATGGACAATCTTCTGTTTTATGATTTTCAGTACATATTGCACATACATAAACATTGTCCAGAGGACATTCTCATAAAGGATGCCTTTTTCTGCATTTTGGGTAGGATATGCTTAATACATGGTGTTCCTCTTCCTGCTTTCTCTTAATCTTCAGAGTGTCTAATTGAGATCCAATTGTTCCTAAAATGTTCGTTTTAAAATTTTCCAAAAGGTTTCCCAATTCAATTCTAGTAACTCCACCAGATGTGGGTACTTTGGTGTTTTTGTTGACAGGTTCTCTCACACTTTTTGTAGTTTTCCCACTACTTCTCGAGTAAGGTCTACATAGTTCACTGATTGCTTCAATGTCTTTTTGATAAATGTCTCCTGAAGCCATTAAATTGAGAGTGTCAATGTATTCATCTGAAACCCCTTTTAAGAAAAGAGTCTTGATTGCTTCTTTTTGGAGATCATTATATTTGGATTTTTGAAGAGTATATGTAACTCTTTCTAAGAAATATTCAAGGCTCTCTTCATCTTGTTGTTTCATTTTAAAAATATCATTTCGAGAATCCTTGGGTCTACAATAGTCCTGGTACTTATTTAAAAAATTTGCCTTCATATCTTCCGAAGATCTAATGTTGTACTCGCCTAAACTCATGAACCAACATAATGCAGAATCTTTTAGGGTAGTAGGAAATGACTTCAGTTTATGTGCATCCTGGAGATAGTTATAACTCCTACACAGGATGTCAAACTCAAAAAAAAAAGACATATGGGTCTTCACTACTTTTCCCATAAAAGGTTGGTAGTGTAGAAGGTGGGATATTTTTCATATTGACATTCTGGACCAAATCCAAAATAGGAAACCCAAAGGTGGTTTCTGGTCTTAGCTCAGTCTCTACATGTTCTTCTTCTTCATTTTCAACATGAATTTCTCCTCATTCTCTTATATCCAATTCTCTCCCTCTTTCTGCCATGTTAAAAGGATTACCAAAAATTGTATATGCAATCTGATCTTTCTTTGGTGAGGGTGTGAAATCCCACCTCTCTGGATTCTTTTTGACATAATTTCTATCTCCTATTGGTTATTTTGAGGATCCTATTACATTTGATTCAATAGTTGCAGTTGTTATTTGTGAAACTATAGTGTTAGGCTTCTTTAGAATAGCTTGCACATCTTCTGGATTAACTGTGTCAACCAAGTTTGGATCACCAGGAATTTGAATTTGTTGGTATGTGGTGTTTCCTGGTTCTATATTTTTCTCCATGGTTTCCTCAACCAGAGTTCCAGTCTCAGTTTCAATTTCTTTTTGCGTGGAGGTTTCTTCTTTTTGTTGTTTTGTGTTTCCCCTAAATCTACCTCTATGATCTCTATTTCTCATGAAAACATACTAGATGAAAGAAAAACTAAGATTCAGTTTCAGAGGAACCTGCGATAATAGATATGTCGGTTCTCACCCTTCGTTTCACAGCTCCTCTTTCATCAAACTGCTAACATACCACACCAAACCAAATACATTTTAAGAAAATAACAAAAACAATTATCTAACTTACCTTCTAAACATCTCCCCAGCAACGGTGCCAAAAATGTTACGTTGTTATATTAAAGATTTTTTAATTACCTGAAAACACTCAATTGTCAAACCAGGGTAAGTGAACGTAGATATGCTACACTATATATGCTGGTAAGATTCTAATTCCTATCTAAAGGTTATTATGATAAGAAAACACAAACTTACTCTTAGAAACTGAACCCTAATGATTATCTTGAAACTAATCATCTCTTGTCTAATTCATCAAATGGAAACAGTTATGAGCTTAAGTACATGTATTTCTATCCCTAATATAATATATTCACCCAAGACTATCTACCATTATCTTAAACATCTAATCATCATCATATCTATCTAAACCATAACAGAGAGATCATTTTAAAAACCTTTTAATCTAAGCATCAAAACAGTTCTAAATCTAACACAGGTGAAACAAATAAATGTCCTATTTTACCATACAGGTACTGGAAGCTTCCTTTAATCCGACTATAAGCTAGCTATCCTAACAGAACAGAGTAAATCTAAACTCAAATTCTCTTTAAATCATGATCAAACTGAAAAATAAAAATAGAGAAAATCTAGGTTAAGCACTTGGTTCATTCTTCAAATTCTACGAGGATAAATAACGCATTCAACATTCATCAATCTATGAGATAATATCAAACTAAAAATGATCTAACCGAAAAATGGCTAAGCAAGAATTTAACAGAATGATTCCAAGTTCAAAAACTAACTCATATGCAGATTCTAAAACTAAAAATAAACTAACTCTACTGTGGAAAAGAGACAACGAATTGAACCTATTGGTGGGCCCAACCAAGAGGTGCAATCGCCCTAAAACAAAAACATAGCTACTCAGATTATTCCATGCAAAAATTGTTTCATACTTCATGCTCCATAATTCATAAAACAGACTCAAATCATTTTAACAATGAATAACATAATGCATAACAAGTTGTATTTATCAGAAATCATATCACATAGCATATTGTAGCCAATGTTTCTTGAGAGCGATCCCCGTTTATATAGATCCTCCCCAAAATATTTTTAAACATAGGTGCATTAATCTAAACAGATCTTAGATCCGAAAATGACTCATAGTCAGTTAAAACAAACTTCTCAACTTCATGACACGCAGTGTCAAGAAGCATGGATCATAAAGCATTTTAATAAAACAGTTCTACAATCTTTCCCTGAGTCAGCATATTGAGTTATGACTCAATCAATTATATGAATCAGACTCTCAATCCACTCTGGCTATGTCGTGCAAGTCTTTAGCATCTTCTTTGGCATCTCCGCTAAGTGTGAGCCAGTACCTGGTACTGATAAGTTCTATTTCAAAGGAAAAAGTACCTAACTCATGTCACGTTAGTATCAACATTAGTTTAAAATATCAAAATACATTAAAAATAACTTGAATCATAGGAATACCTTGAATAGCCCCATTTAGTTTAAAAGGATGTCAAATGTGTCATGGTAAGGCCAGAAGGAAATGATACTAGATATGAAAATGGGGGTATATTTGACATGATATAGGCACAAATATAGTCAAAACTGGAGACTAACAATATGATTTGTCAATATGTCTTGATAGTACTGCAAAAGGACAGATTATGGTACCAGAGTGGTACCAGAATGGTACTGGATCGGAACAAGATTTCTAGTACCGAAACAGAACAGAATATTGTTGATGCCTACAACTGATATTTAGCAAATTCATGAAGGATCAAATAGATTATTAAAAACTTGCTTACGAAAGAAAAGAAAATTTGCGAAAGTAAGACAAAAGGAGGTAAAGGTCCTTTGTTACCTTCAACTTATTATCAAAATTCAATCACACCTATGTACAAAAAGTTTCAAATAAACCAATCAATCAATGTGGGTCAGTAGGAGGATCTTCTTCCTTATTGATCATCTACATGTCTGAATTATGTAGTATACGAGTCAAGAATTCTTCTTTGGATAGAGGTTTATTGTAAATTTACAATCGGTGACCATTCACAAGTAGTGGTTTCTGTTGTTCATAAATTGTCTTGATCCTAATTGAAACATTATCATAGATAGTGTCAATTTTGTAAGGTCCCATCTAACGAGTGGTTAACTTACCTTTGAAGTTATTGAATATGTTGTCATACAATATGGCCCAATCTCCTTGTTGAAATTTTTTCTTTTTGAGATACTTATCATGCCATTTTTTTCTTTGTTCTTGAATGAGGGTAGTCCTTTGAAGTGCTTCCTTCCTGGTTTCATCCAACTCATTAAGCTGCAAGAGTCTTTGTTGTTTGGATTCATCCAAGTTCATGCCAAATTGTACTGCAGTCCTAAAGGTTTTGATCTGAAATTCTATAGGGAGAAGCACCTGCTTCCCATACACTAACTCATAGGGTGTATGTCCCGTTGTATTCCTCCAGGTGATTCTATAAGCCCATAAGGCTTCTAATAATATATCAACCCAATCCTTATGGTGCAGCTATACTGTTTTGGTAAGATTGGACTCAATAACTTTGTTGGTGGATTCTACCTGTCCATTTGTTTGTGGATGATAGGGTGTAGATTTCCTGGGTTTTATTTGGTACTGTTCTGTAACAGCTTTGACTAGATGAGAGGCGAACTGGGTTGCCTGATCAGTCACAATTTCTCTCGGTACACCAAATCTAGTAAAGATATCATTAAAAAGGAAATCTACCACTGATTGTTCACTGGCAGCCGGTAAAGCCTTTGCTTCAACCCATTTAGTCACATAGTCAGTGCATACAAGTATATACTTTTTCTTTTTAGATGCAGGGTTAATGGGCCCTACAAAATCTAATGGCCATTTCTCAAATGGCTCAATGACTACTTGGGCTTGAAGTGGCATTTGGTATCATGCAATAGGCTTACTCATTCATTGGCATTCATCACAATTGGAGACATAGGTTTTAGCATCTCTGCAAATATGAGGCCAGTAGTAACCTGATTGCAGAACTTTGTAAGCAGTCCTTTTGTCTGTGAAGTGTCCTCCACAGGGGCCATCATGGTAGGCTTGTAAAATATCATGAATTTCATCTTCCCTTACACATCTCTTGATTACCAAATCTGGTCCTGTTTTGTAGAGGCAATCATCGTGTCACATGTAATTTGCACTTAGTTGAATTACTTTCTTTTTTTCTCTAGGAGACAATTTATGAGGCATCTTCCCTATCACAAAATAGTTAGAAACATCTGCATACCATGGAGTGAATGTAGAAATAGAAAATAAAGTTTCATCGGGAAAGGTATCTTCTACTAGTGCATTATCTCCCAGATGAATCATTCTAGATAATAAATCAACCACAAGATTATCTTTACCACGTCTATCAATAATATTGATATTAAACTCTTGTAATAATAAAATCCATCTTGTAACTCTAGGATTTGTTACAGGTTTGTTCATTAAGAATCGGATGGATGAATGATCAGTGTGTACAAAAGCTTGATATCCAATAATATAGTGTCTAAATTTATTGATAGCATGGACTACAACTAGCAATTCCTTTTCTGTGATCGTATAATTAACTTCAGCTGGAGACATATTTTTACTGAAAAAGTAGATAGCATAGGGCATTTGATTTTCTCTTTGTCCAAGGACTACGCCAAGGGCTATTTCTGAGGCACCGGTACAAATATGAAAAGGAAGGGACCAATTTGGTCCTCTTAATACAGGGGTACCTGACAATTTCTGTTTTAAAATTTCAAAAGATATTTGGCATTCATCATCCCACTTAAATTCAGCTTCTTTGGATAATAATTTAAATAAAGGGGTAGCTAGGCTTGTAAAATTCAGAATGAATCTTCTATAGTAGCGAGCATGTCCTAAAAAGTTGCGGTCTTCCTTTTGTCAGGAAGGTATTTTGATTTGTGTGATGACATAAATCTTTGTCGGATCGACTCTCATGCCAAAACGAGAAATGTGATGTCCCAAAACAATACCTTCAGTAAGCATCATTTTTTATTTTTCATTACTTAAGGAAAGGTTAGTTTCCTTACACCTAATAAAGACTTTCTCTAAATTGGCCAATGCTTCCTAGAATTCTTGTCCATGGACTGTAAAGTCATCCATGTAGACTTCCACACAATCATTGGTCAAGTCAAAGAAAATGGATAGGATAGATCTTTGAAAAGTGGCAGGGGCATTGCAAAGTACGAAAGGGAGAACCCTATAAGCATATGTGCCCCAAGGGCAGGTGAAAGTGGTATTTTCCTGGTCTTCGGGTGCTATTTGTATCTGGTTGTAACCACTAAACCCATCCAAGAACGAAAAATACTTCTTTCCAGACAGGGTATCCAACACCTGATCAATAAATTGTAAGGGAAAGTAATCTGTATGGGTAGCTTTGTTTAACTCCCATAAGTCTACACATATCCTCTACTTACCATTTTTCTTGGGAACTATGACAAGTGGAGATACCCATTGACTATCTGAAATGGGGTATATGAGATTGGATCGGAGGAGCTTTTGCAATTCCTCTTTTACAATATCTTTAAGGGCTAGATTAATCCTTCATTGAGGCTGTCTGAATGGTCTGATTTGGTCATTAGTGTAGATATGATGTGTGCATGTGTCAGGGTGAATGCCTTTCATGTCTGCATAATCCCATGCAAAGGCATCAAATTGTCTTTGGATCATTTCAATCACTTGTGTCTTTTGTTCTGGTTCCAAACTAGAGTTGATATACAAAGGTTTTCCTGGGCTAATGTCAACAAGTTCAGTAGTTTCTTCCTTGTTTGAGGAGGCTGGTGATAAAGTGTATAATTCAGTGATATCAGGGTGCCAAGTTTGTTGAAATTCATAACTAAAAATATGTGACAATTCTGCAAAAGACCTAGGGTATTCAATGTAGTTTGTGTCAGCCAAAAATAAGCTTAAGACTTGTTCATCAGATTGTTTTTGTATTCCTCTTACTTGTTCAAGTGTTAACAAAGATCTGATGCAATATTCCTCTCCATAAGGGTTTTCTAACCAAATAGGTATTTCCTGTGCCAGTTGGGCGGGAGGGAAGAGAACAAGTTTTTGGCTATGTGTGTCATTGGCTATAGTCATCTCACCAAACCGACAGATGATAAAGGCATCTTCTGTGGCCAACCAAGGGAAGCCAAGAACCACAGGGTGTCCTGGTTTGGAGGATGATTTACAATAGATGACTAAAAAGTATATTGGATATTCCCAAGAAGCTAGGGTGACTGTGACATCATCTAGACTTCCTGCAGGGCTAATGACTAACTTATCTGCCAACTCAATCATGGTTTGGGTTGGCCTGAGATGATTGATTTGAAGCTTTTTCATAGTGTCAAAAGGAATTACATTAATAGATGCACCCAAATCAATGAGTCTGTTTGGTAGAGAAATGCCATTAATTTCAATAGTAACAATTGGGTTTCCAGGATCATTATACTTGTATGGCATTTCATAAATGAATTCAGATAATTGTCCCACTAAATGAACAAGAGGGGGTTCCTTCTTCTTCCTTCTCGGTTTCTTAATGCAAATATCCCTTATAATTTTGGCTTAAATAGGGATATCCTTAATATCTTGTAGCAGAGGTATTTTTATGCACACATTTCGTAATTCATCTTTTATATCTCTGTGCAAGGGTGGGTCAGGTTTCTTCACTAACAGTCTTTCAGGGTAAGGTGGAAGATTAATTTGTTGGGGTACTCGTACAGACTGAGAAGTGACTGGGATAGGAGGAGAGGCCTCTTCTTCTACAGGGGTGGTTTGAATGTTTTCTTCCTCAGAATGATTATCATTTTCTTCTTGAATTATTATTGCAGGATTTGATTGGTTTACAACTTTCCTAGATCGTAGTTGAATTTCATAGGTGGGAAAGGTTTGAAGTTTTGTATTTTGTACAGGGTGGGTGGGTCGATTATTGGGGTTAGGGATTGGCTGGGCAGGGATTGTTGTTGGTCTCAGAGGATTGTGGGAAGCTTGGTTTTGTGGATGTTGATTGGGATTTATCGATACTTGCTGCTACTGATTAGGATTCATGGGGGTTGTAAATTGTTGTTGTATAGGAGGTGGGAGTAAAGATTGCATATGTGGTGGGTTGAATCCAAGTAGTAATTGGGAAATGTTTGTAGGGTACTGTGGATATGTAGGGTAAGAGGGATTTCCATACATAGGTCCCCTCCAACCTTGTTGCCAAGGCTAAGTTTGTTGAGGTGTCCATTGTGGATAAGTCATTGGGGAAATAACCCATTGTTTTTGTTGATATTGTGTATTAGGATAATAAAATGTATTGGAATTTTGGGCTCTCCAAGGTCTTCTAGAAGGACATGACTGTTCTTGTGAGACTCCTCCTCCCCTATACATGGCTTGTAATTCAAGCAAGGTTGAACACTCAGATGTGGGGTGTTCTAGAGTACATAGACCAAAGATTTATATGACATTTAATGGGCATTCTTTCTCGTTATTGTGCTTCTTTGGGCATCTATGACAAAATATTGCTAAAGCATCTTCTTCTTGTTTCTTTTTCAGTTTCAGAGTATCTAATTGGTTACCTAGTTTGCTCAAGATGTTTGTTTTAAAGTTTTCCAATAAGTTTCCTAAATCAATTCTGGTGACAGTCCCTGAACTTTGTTTTGTATTTCTTCTAAAAGGATCTCTTGGTCCTTTGCCCATTTTAGCTTGTCCTCTTGAGTATCTCCTACATTAATCTGCAATTTCTGCAAAAGGTTTTTCATGTACATCTCCTGAACTCAACAAGTTTAAAACTTCTATGCAATCATCCCTAAGACCTTTCAAGAATACAATTCTTACTATAGTTGGGTCTGAGGTGAATAGTTTTGACTTTTGATAGTTGTATAAGAACCTTTCTAGGTAGTTTTCAAGACTTTCATCTTCTGTTTGATGCATTTTTAAAATGCCATTTTTAACATTATCCTTACAATAGTCTTGGTATTTTAGTAAAAATGTGTGTTTCATTTGATCACAAGAAAGGATTGTGTTTTCTCCTAAGCTCATGAACCATCTTAAGGATGAATCTTTCATTATAGCAGGAAAAAGTTTAAGTTTTTGGGCATCGTCTGAGTAGTTATAGCCTCTACATAATATGTCAAACTCAAATAAAAATAAATCTGGATCTTCAGTTGACATACCTCTAAAAGTAGGTAACGATGATAGTGTGATATTCTTCATGATGACATTTCTGGAGATATCCAAGATTGGAAACCCAAAGGTCTCAGTATTTGTAGCTGCATTTCCTTCTTCTTCTACCATTCTACTAATGGATGGCTCAGAAAATGGATTTTTTGTGTCTCCCAAATGTTCAACAGACTCACATTCTGCCTGTCCCAATACTGATTCTTCCGTTTTAGGTTCTCCTTATGAAGCCTCACTAGCTCCCCTTGAATTTTCTGTTGGTGGAATTTTTCCTGCACCACTGTCACTTGGATTAGTGGGGGGGTTTGTTTTTGAATCTTTGGAGCTTACAAATCTACCCGTGTTATCTCTATATCTATGCATAAAATGGAAATTTGATTTTTTATCTGAATTGAAATCCTAATTCTATCTAGAAGGTAAGAAGGCAACCTGGCTTTGGAGAACCCCACTCTAGTTGCCGCATGGATCTTCACTCACATCTTAAACGTTTTATCCTCCTCCCTCAAGTAGCCTTTTAAAGCATTAAAATTTATGCAAACAATCTAAGCTAAAAATTACCTCCTACCATTTGAAACTCCCCGGCAACGGAGCCAAAATTTTGTGCTACTTATATGTCTAATATAATGCACTCATTAATTATCAATCTGAGATTCGTAATCAACAGAGTTACAAAACACCAGTAAGAAAGGTAATTCGTAATGTCACAGGTATACAATTAAACTAGATTATGCAGGCTGGAAACAAATCAAAATAGCAAACTACAATGTACTTTGGTTGTCTTTCACAGAGAGGCTATCTATTCCATTATGGCACATGCAAGTATGAGATGGAATTGGTTTGATAGATCAACTCTGATGTTTGACCCAGAAACTAATTATGCAATCCACAATTTCTGACAGGAAATCACACATCAATCAACATAGCATAGGTAGTTCAACAGTCAATATGTTGGTTCTGTTGTGGTTCACAATGAACTTCACTAGGTCTTCTCCAAGCATTTTTGACTATTGATACCAACAGCTATGATCACTCAAAGAAACCAAACTCATGAGAACAGAAACAAAGCACATGTAAAAACAGAGTAATTAAAGATCTAAGCAATTATAAAATGGAAATCTTAATCTAAAATGTATTGCTATCATCAAACAGAGTTAAAACTTTAACTAATTCAATGTTTAAACTATTGAAAACAAACACTAATGCTAATCTACAAAGAGGATGACCTTTGTTGAGCGGTGGGCCCTTGCTGCTTCAACAGGTCAGCTGCTGAAGTCTACATGAAGCTTGCTTGTAATGCACACGGTACTCTCACTCACACTTCAACACATAAAATCAAAACTCTCTTTAATGACTCAACTCATTCTTAATCATAGATAATCATAATATGGGAATGAAATGGATTTTCATTAATCTTTACTCAGAAATGTTCTATATTGTCATACGTTGCTTACACATTGATAATATGCTAATTCTCCTCTCCTTCTACCATCCTTTCCATGACTATTTAATAGTCTGCATCGTGAAACACAAGGAGGCGAAGGGATTTTCAAATCAATCAATTGTTTAAGTTTTATCATTTAGTTACATCTTCAACATCATCCTCATGACACGAAGTACATGAGGATGAGGCAATTAACAAATTGTCCTTATCATAGCAAATAGACGCCCACCATTTGACTTAGGCGAGATCTGGCACTTAACTTAGTGCATTGGGCTCTTCCATATGAGTACCCGATCGTAACAGGCAGATGGTACTGGATCTCGACAGGGCACAAAAGGTGGTACCGGATTGTGACAACGTGTGGCCGTTGGTACCGGATCATAACAGAGTATGTTTGTTGGTACCAGATCACCACATGTAAGATTTAGGATGCATTTGGTACCAGATCAGACAAAAACAATCTTGGTGTGCAGGTATCAGATTATGAAAGAGATGGTACAGGAATGCTAGTCATCTAGGGGTCAAAGATCATATGACAAATCAATCATTAGCACATGAAATATTTAATTCCTTAACTCAATAAACCACAAAATACATGAATTAACCATACTTTACTTTATGACCTTAATACTGGGAAGTGATAGCATTCTTGTCATTCATTCAAGCTTTATATAGCTTGAAAAAGGTATAGGTGAAAAGTAAAATAGGGTAATAAGAATGTCAATTCCAAGTCTCAACATTGTCATTGATGTCAACCCTAGTCATTGGTTTTGGACTGCAAAGTTGATGAAGGTATTTGGACATGAAGGAAAGTGTACATGAATATAAAACACCCATGGATGTATAGTATACATCATGTTGTTTCCAATGGTAGGTGGTACATCACGTGGATCCTCATGGTTGAGGAGAAATGAATGTTTGAAGATGACAAAGTGAATTGAAGAAGGAAGTACAGGTCGACCCTAAAGATAATTAAAGAAAATAATTACAAAATAAGAAAGTGTTAGGTTGGCCCTAATGTTAAAAGGAAGTTACATAAAGGGTATAAATACATATAATTATACATTCATTTTAAACACACAAGACAAATTTCATAGGAAAACTGAAGTAAAAAAGGCTAGATTTCATGGGAGGATGAAGTCTTTTGGTGATGTGTTCTAAGTTATGTCATTTACAGGCCTTACCATTTTTTCTATAACTTGTTTTCTAGAACTATTAAGATGGTGAAATTGGTATGGTATTGAGAATACATGTATAGGTACCTATGTTAAAAATTTCATCTCTTAATTCTCTATAATTTTGGAGATACACTCTGTGGAAGATAGGGTTTTTGATTAGTCCCGAAGCTAGTTATAAACATGTGTTATGGGTAAAACAATCATAAATCATTCATATATAATCCAAATGAAGTAACATAAATTTCATTGGAAAGAGTACGGGTTGTATTTTCTTGTGAGCAAATTTCAGAATCTGATGTTAAATATTGAGCATGGGGCATTCTGTACAAGTTCGCTCTCCTGAATAAACTAGAATTGAATAAGGTCTACCATTCTCTCTATAACTTCTTTTTGGGGAGGATTCAAGCAGTGAAAATTGGAGATGTTTAAGAGAATGCATTGAGTTATATTATCTATAGGATTAGATTATTCCAAGAAGTGAAGAATTTTAGAAGTTGAAGAAGTCTCTGAAAGCATTATTAGATTCTATGTGATGGTTGGTTGATGGTTATAATTTAATGTAAAGTTTTATTATCTCTCATATATTCTTGGGTGGAAGGAAGGGGAAAGAATCAAGAGGTCAACCCTCTCTTGATATTGGAGGATTGTATCTTCATTTTGGAGGCTTATCCCTCCCTTTATATTTGGAAGTTGTAACTACCTTTGGAAGTTATTACTTCCCTTGAACAATAACTATTGGTTATTTCTCACATATTGTGCATGGTGTATTGTGGTGTATTGGTGTAACTCTTATACTATTGTTCATTTCTCATTGGATATAATTAAATGGTTTAAGTATAAGTTGAAAAAGTTTTTAAATTTTATTTGATATTGATTCACCCCCCTCTCAGTATCAACAATTGGTATACGAGTGGGTTACATTCAGTAATGTTTAACCACTGGAATAAAGATCCTAAGAAGAAATAGAAGACATCATTCCAAATGGGATTCCACCATTTGATGGAAGCAATTTTGAATACTGGAGTAATAGAATGGAAACTTACTTGAAATATCTTGGGGCAAGTGTTTGGTTCTTAGTTTCTTCAGGATACAATGCTTTGAAGAAAGCAAAGACAACAACTCAGAAGGAAGCAAAAAGGAACAACAAATTGGAAATAGATACCATCCTGGATGGATTGACAGATTCAGTGAAATTCAAGGTGGGATCATGTGCATAAGAAAAAGATCTTTGGGACAAGCTACAAGACCTTTATGCAAGGGAAGAAGCAAAAGAAGAAGAAGAATTTGAAGCAAATTACAACATCTCATATTTCGAAGAAGCAAATAGAGGTCAGTTCTTTTACTTTAATTGTGAAGGAGTAGGACATGTTGACTTTGAATGTCCTCATCCAAGGATTGAAAGAGGTGACACTAAAGAAGAAAATTCCAATTAAGAATAAGAAAATCATGAAACATAAATGATTCAACAAGAAGATGAGAATCTTAAAAAATTGAATCATGTTGAGATTGAAAATAGCAAGCTCAAAGAAACTGATAGAAAAATAAGAAGTGAATTGGGTATTTGTGAAAAGACAGTTGTAAGATTGAAGAAAAAATTAGAAGACTTTGAGAAACTAAGAGAAGAAACCATTTCCTTGAAAACTCTACTCGAAGAAGAAATAAGAATAGGATAAGTAAGGAATGTCCAAATGATGAAGAAATAAGAACATTGTGAGAAACTTAAATAAGAAGTTGTCTCATTCAGGAAGAGCTTAAGAAAATCTCAAGTGCCAAAAGATTTAACACATCTTAGATGCATGGGTGAAACTTCATACAAAGAAGATGAAAATACCAACAAGAAGGTTGAAGAAAGAGCTACATAGACAGTTGATGATAAGTGGACCAAGATACCAGAAAGAAGGAATGATTACAAAAGATATGAATATTCAAGAAGACCTCCTACCTTCAAGAATCAAAGAAGCTTCAACCATTATGAAGGAAACTACAGAAGATTAGATCATGAACCTAGATGGACTACATCACAAAGAATGTCACTTACTCATAGGTACCAAAATTTATTTCTTGGTCATTGTTATACTTGTAAAATTTTTGGACATAAGGCAATTAATTGTAAAATCAATGAAAGGAACAACTATGCAAGAAACATGAATGGTGTAAATACAAGATATGGAAATAATCATGGATTTGTCAACAGAAGTTATCATTCATTTTCCCCATTGATGGACAAAAATATTGTATGCTACAAATGTAATTATCTTGGTCACAAAGCATGAGATTGCCAATATATGTATGAATATGTCCCCATGCGAACCATAGTATGGAGAAGGAAAGATATTCCAAAACATGAAGATTGTCGAATAGAATTGACCACTGAAGAATGTAAAGAAGAAGATGAATGGTACATAGATAGTGGATGTTCTTCATACATGACCATGGATCAAGACAAATTCATCAGCTTGAAGAGAAAGGGTGGAAATGTTGCGTTTGGAGATGACTCATCTGCCAAAATAATTGGAAAAGGTGTAGTAGAGCTTGGAAGCAAAAATGTTAAAAAAAATAATGTCCTATTGGTAGAATACTTGAAGCATAATCTAATTAGTGTTAGTAAAATGTGTGATCAAGGATATACTCTCACGTTTGACTCACAAAGATGCAAAATCAAAGAAGAAGGTTCGGGAAGATTGGTTGCAACTGCAACAAGAAGACCAAGTAACATATACGTCCAAAATCCACGAAAAATCTCCAAGGAAGAAAGAGACCATAAAAATAAAGTTTTATTAAGTGTTATATGTTTAGGGGTAGAAACCCCAAAGAAGAGAGTTACATTTTCCATTAAAATTAGGGGGAGAAACCCTACCCTTTTCCATTGATGTCAAAGGGGGAGAGAAATTGGGATAATGATGATAGGGGGAGCAAGAGTGTTTCCATCAATAACAAAGGGGGATATTGTTGGAATATTGGATGTTGTCATTGATGTCAACCCTAGTCATTGGTTTTGGACCGCAAGATTGATGAAGGTATTTGGACATGAAGAATAATGCACATGCAGATACAACACCCATGGATGGATAATATACATCATGTTGTTTCCAATGGTATGTGGAACGTCACATGGATCCATATGGTTGAGGAGAAATGAATTTTTGAAGTTGACAAAGTGAATTGAAGAAGGAAGTACAGGTCGGCCTTGAAGATAATTAAAGAAAATAATTACAAAATAAGAAAGTGTCAAGTCAACCATAGAGTTAAAAGGAAGTGATATAAAGGGTATAAATATATATCATTATACATTCATTTTAAACACACAAGTCAAATTTCATAGGAAAACTGAAGTAAAGAAGGTCGGATTTCAAGGGAGGATGAAGTCTTTTGGTGATGTGTTCTAAGGTATGTCATTTATAGATCATCTTACCATTTTCACTATAACTTTTTTTCTGGAACGAGTAAGATAGTGAAATCGGTATGGTATTGAGAAGACGTGTCTAGGTACGTGTGGTAAAAATTTTATCTCTTAATTCGCTATAATTTTGGAGATACACTCTATGGAAGATAGAACTTTTGACTAGTCCTGAAGCTAGTCATAAACAAGTGTTCTGGGTAAAATAGTCATAAACTATTCATAGAGAATCCAAATGAAGTGAGACCAATTTTATTGGAAAGAGTACGATTGTAGTTTCATGTGTGAGAATTTTAGAATATGATGTTAAATATTGAGTGTGGGGCATTCTATATAAGTTTGCTCTCCTGAATAAACCAAAATTGAATAAGGTCTATCATTATCTCTATAACTTCTTTTTGAGGAGGATTCAAGGAGTGCAAATTGGAGAAGTTTCATAGAATTCATTGAGTTATATTATCTATATGATCATATTATTCCAAGAAGTGAAGAATTGTATAAGTTGAAGAAGTCACATGAAGCATTATCAGGTTCTATGTGATGGTTGGTTGATGGTAATAATTTAATGTAAAGTTTTATTATCTCTCATATATTCTAGGGCAGAAGGAATGGGCAAGGATGGAGAGGTCAAACCTCTCTTGATATTGGATGATTGTATCTTCCTTTTGGAGGTTTATACCTCCCTTTATATTTGGAAGTTGTAGCTACCTTTCAAAGTCATTAGTTCCCTTGAACAATAACTATTAGTTATTTCTCATATACTGTTCATGGTCTATTGTGGTGTATTGGTGTAACTCTTATACTATCATTCATTGCTCATTGGATATAATTGAATGGTTTAAGTATAATTTTTTTTTTTTAAATTGTCCTTGATACTGATTCACCCCCCTCTCAGTATCAACAATTAACTCTAGAAGACTTCTCATCAAACCGAACATTACATCGGACAATAATATGTCATTGGATACTATCAAATAGTGGATAGGCTTTTGAATCTTTAGAGCATCCCATCATGATGCAAACATGAATTTTTGCATACAATTTTTTTCGACAATCGTTAGGAATGTGGACCTAGACAACACATCTGAACACATGGAGGTGGCTAACAAAAGGTTTCTTTCCATACCATCATTTGATTGGAGTCATAGAAGGAACGAATTGAGTTGATATTTGATTGAGCATATAATTGGCACAATACACTACTTCATCCCAAAAGCGAGGAGGCATGTCTTTAGCCTGCAAAAGACATCTAGCCATTTCAACTAATGTCTCATTCATGCGTTATGCAACTCCATTCTAATGAGGTGTGTGAGGAACCAACCGCTTCTAGTCAATACCATATTGAAGTAGGTATTGTTTAAAGGGTCGATTGACATACTCACCACCATTGTATGATCTCACGCACTTGATGGGTCGACCACATTGTTTTCAGCAAAGGCATGAAATTATTTTAAATTCTCAAAGACAATATTTTTATTCTCTAGGAAAAAGACCCATGTAGAATGAGAGAAATAATCAATTAAGGTTAAAATGTACCTTAAACCTTCAGGGGGAAACATCCTCAACAAATTAACAACCATGTTCTAAGTTACTAGTGCCTACAAAATTTGGAAATTCAAATGTCTTAGTCATTCATGCCAAATTTGACTTCTCTCATCACTGTGAGAATAAGTGAAATTGGTTTAGATTCAGGTCGATTTGGTTCACGAAACTTGTATAAATTATTCATTCGGTCTAGAAGCCTGTCAATGAAAATCGACTTCCATTTCTTCAAATACTGAACATAGAACTGATTTGGAAAAAAATCCACAGCCTTACCAATATGATTCAACTGAGAAATAAACAATAGATTGGCACTAAGATTTGGAACATGATATACATCGAAAATTTTACTATTTTGACAAGCTACATCACCTTGACCAGCAACATCCAAAGCAAAATCATCAATGCCATAGATTCTAATTTCCTCAACTTTATTCAGTATCGTGAATAATTGGCATATTTTTCCATATGATGAGTGAACCTAGAGTCGACAACCCACCCATTCTATGCAGTGTGAGATAATCAAGTCTAGATAAGTTATGACTTGGAAGGTGAAATTATCAGTGGGTCAGAGAACAATTGACACGTCTCCTTCAAGTCTCTTAACCTTCTCTAAATCGTCTAGCTTCTTCAAGCATTTCTTATTGACATGTCTAGTCTTTCGACATTACCAAAATGTCTTCTTATTTTAACTTCATTGTGGTTTTCTCTAGGGTCCATGATCATTGTATCCATGTTTCTATGAAGAAGCATCAGCCTGCACTCTATTCTTGAAATCCGTCTTTCCCTTACCCTTGAAAAAGTGGGCTTGGTGTTTACCACCAAAATTTCCTTCTTCAAGAAATCTATGTTGATCAATAATAAAAAGTTCACAAAATAATTCAAAGGAGTAGTCCTTACAATCTTACTTGGGTGCATGCCATTTGGTGCAGAAGGTCGATACGAACACGTGAAATGGTGTTCTTAAATTTATCAGGACCAACTCAATGAGTTATCCATCATTCTTCTTGTAGTTCTCTCCACATTTACTCAAATTCAAATAGATTTCCTTAACACATGCCAAATATTCCTCCATTCTCTCAAAGGAATGATGATTGAGAGAGATCAACTCTTTCTCCAACTGCATGACGTGGCTTTCATCGACTGAGTTGAACAAGGTCTTTAGCTTCTTCGAGATCATATGAGAACAATCAATTCCACTGATATGAAAAATAATTTCAAATGAGATGTAGGTCATGATGAACCCTACAAAATCCTCTTTCTTTCCATCAATAACAAAAAATTTTGAAGCATCTGTTGGATTTGGGATCATGACCTTGGTATACTTCCAAAGTCCCTTAATTTTCAACAAGGTTAATATATTTGGAGCCCATACTTCATAATTTGATCAATTCATAATAATAAGATCGATCTTTGAAGCAATCTTCGATAAGCATACTGGCCTGTTTCAATAAGTTCCAATCAACAAACCACCGACCTAGAGTCAGCCATACAAAAAATATGACTCAACAATGTTTGCAGATAAAACGTTGAGGTTTTCAAACCATTGTATTTGATACCATTTTGGGGAATAAGATGGAACACAATATGAAAGAGAGAATACAATACTGCATATAATCAAGGAGGGAAAAAAATTTCAAAGAACAGAAGTGGTGTCTAAAGACAGTGCTACAACACTTAAACACAATGTACTATGATCAGAACATCATAGTTCATATTGCACATCTTGATTTGCATGATCTATTATGAAATATCAATTCACATTCAGTGTTATGATAATGACCCAAGAGGTCTTCTTTAATAGTCTCGAGATCTAACCAACCCCCACAGAATCTGGAAGATCTTGTCCATATATAATCGTTGGTGTTTAGAGTTTACTCTACAAAATCTTCTCTGTCAATTTGGCTCAACGAGACTCGACCCAATCGATTATTTGTATAACTCGTAGTTGATTGCAGGGTTGTTCGATCCATCTCCTGACTATCTTCGACTACTAGTCGATTGTTAGACCCATAGGCATGTTGAATACTCGACCAAATGGTGTGGTGTGTTGGTCGATCACCTCACTGGTTGTGTCTTGATGTAGGTCAACCTCTTGATTGAATGAACCTAGGAGATGTGTGATGAATAATAAATGCATGATGTTCCAACAATTAGTGTGTGTGCACAGTTACCAAAGATTCATATATTTTTCAACCCTTTACTAAATTATAGACACAAATCACCTTAGTATACATTATTTAGGGTTTACAACAAATCCAGAGTCCTATAACTTGTAACTTCTAAATTACCAACACCATATATTTTTTTTTCTTACCAGGGCATGCAATTTTCATCATGCCATGTTTTTATGCATTTTTTTGCATTTACAAGGAAGCTTTTATCCTTTATGTACAATAGAGGGTTTTAAGTTTCAAAATGCACAAGTTAAGTATAAATATATGTAAAATAATAAAATCCAAACTCCACTATTTGAGCAACTCAATTTGGAGGTCATATGAGTCTTAGGCATGGATTTTACAGTAAGAGAGTTTTACCCTCCATTTTACAAAAAACTCTCGAGTCTCGGTTCAAGGTAAAAGTCCTTAGTCATTTTAAAATGCACTCTAAATGAAATATATATATTTAGCATGTTATTACATTCACCCCAAATATTAAATCACTAAATTTAGAGCTATATAGAAGCATGGGCATGCATTTCCATTAGGTCACTTTCTACTATTTTGGTCTCTTAATTTACAAGGTATATTTTGCCTCTTTTACACAACAACTACTTTTATGTTTGCAAATGAAAATTTGAATATGCAGACAGGTGTAAAATTATCTAAGAAAATCTCAGAAACTTGAATCACTCAAATTGCAAGTGTGTTAAGACCTAGGTATGCATCTTTTGAAGCCTTGCATGCATTTTGCACAAATGTAGAAATTATAGTTTAAAAACAAAACATCTATTTTGCTCATTTAGGTATTCCACTTTAGTCTTTCTAAAGTATCACACATATTGATATGTATGTTTATTTATTTATTTATTATTCATTCAGAAACTTTTATTCTCTCATAATTTTCATAGATCTTCACAATGAAATGAAACTAACAACCAACCTATGCGTGATGTGGATGTACAACCTCCTTCCTCATCAATCTCATGGATGGAGGTAGGTAGTACTCATTTTCCATTTTATTTAGTTTTTGTGAATAGTTTCCAAATATTCATGTATATTTCAACCCTTTACTAAATTCTAGGCACAAATCACCCTAATATATTGTATTTAGGGTTTACAACAAGTACATAGTCATGTAACTTTTAACTTGTAAATTAGTGACACTATACATAGATTTATCTTCCTAGGGTGTGGATTTTTCATCATGCCTTGTTTTCATGCATTTTTTCCTTTATGCATTTTTTTACATTACAAGCAAACATTTAGCTTTATGCATAACATATGGTTTTTGGTTTCCAAATGCACAACTAAAGTATAACTAGATGTAAAATGATAAAATACATACCCCACAATTCGAACCATTCAATTTGGAGGTCATATGAGTCTTAGGCGTGCGTTTTACAATTAGGTAGTTTTACCCTCCATTTTACAAAAAGTCTTGAATCTTGGTTCAAGATAGAATTCCTTGCTCATTTTAAAATGAACTCGAGATGATATATATATATATATATTCAGAATGTTAAAAACTTCATCTCAAAACTTATATCACAAAATTTGGAGCTATATAGAAGCATATGCATGCATTTCCATTAGATCACTTTCCACTATTTTGATCTCTCAATTTACAAGGTAGATTTTGCCTCTTTTACACATCAACCACTTTTATGTTTGAAAACACAAAATTAAATACATAGACAGGTGTAAAATTATCTAAGGCACCCTTATAAACTCGGAGAATTAAAATTTCACGTGTGTTCAGACTTGGACACACATTTTTTTAATCATGCACTTGTTTCATGCATTTTTAAGCATGTTTTCCATTATGCAATTTTTCGTATTTCCAAGGCAATTTTTAACCTTTATGCACAATAGAAAATTTTTAGTTTGAAAATGCACAACTAAAGATATACAAATATGTAAAATGATTTAATACAAATTCCACAAATTTAATCACTCAATTTGGAGGTCATATGAGTCTTATGCATGCATTTTAGAGTAATCTAGTTTTACCCTCCATTTTACAAACCCGTAAAAGTCCCTTTTCATTTTAAAATGCACTCCAGATGATATATATAGATTTATAATGTTATTAAATTCACCCAAAAACTTAAATAGCTACATTTGGAGCTATATAGAAGCATGAACATGTATTTCCATTAGGGATTTTTCCTCTTTTATAGCAACCACTTTTATGTTTGCAAATGAAAAATTAAATATGTAGACAGTTGTAAACTTATCTAAGATCCGATTAACAACTTGAATCACCCAAATTGGAGGTGTTTTAAGACCTAGGCATGCATTTGTGTGAAGTCCAACGTGCATTTTCCACAAGAACAAAGATTACTGTTTAAAAACAAAACACATATTTCTTAGGTCTTAGTGTGTATTTTTAGATTTTAAGGCTCTAAAAAGATTGATTAGCAAAAACAAAAAACCTAATCCTAATCATCTATAAATCATCTATATTATCATATATCTAGAACATTGTCATATACATCTTGATCAACCTTTTCTACTTCTTAATCAAACACATCTATCTGTTCACTATGTCCAATGCATCATAAACATGGATTTTAGTGTTCAACATCAATTTCATTTTTTTAATAATTTATTATACATGCATTGAACCTTTGATGTCCAGTTTCATCATTGAAACAACACCGATATTCCCACGAAATATTTCCTCTCATCCATCTTAACCTCGACAGAGTTTGAGCTCTCACACATCGCCACTCCGATGGACATTGCCCACAATAGCATCATCAATACGAAGTACATTGTCCGCACTAGTATATCCACTCTCCATGCTATATCGTTGGACCACTGACAGACTAAGCCCTCTAGAGCGTCGTCGCTCTAACAGAGGCAAGCAACCATGATGTTGCAATTTTGATGTCGCCCGTGTCAGATTTATGATGGTCATTACGTGAGCTAATGTCATAGCGATGACCGAGGCTATTAGTAAAATGAAAACGACTTGAAAGATGATGGTTTGATGGAAAATGCCACATGGCATCCGAGAGCGTCAAAATCGGGATGATCAATTGTGACAAAGGTTTGTTTTGTTAAATCTCTCCACAACTACCACGTGGTAGTTTTTTACACCATATGTACAACTAGCAACAACTACATTAAGTAAAAAGTGGTTGATATACGCCTATCAGCGTCATTAATTTTGATATACGCCTATCTCCGTATATCAACCACTTTTTACTTAAATGAAGATTAAATGAGCTTCTTACTTAAAAAAAAATCATCACATACAAATAGCTACTTATGCAAGAAAACTTTATTTTTACATTGCTTTCTTAGTAAGAAAATATAAAAAAAATAAGAAATTGTTTAGAAAATCAAAACTTAATTTTATATTATAATGTGTTTCTTTTACAAATCCTCATTAATTACCAAGCTAATAATAATCCTTTAACATAAATTTTATTAAGACTTAAAAAAAAATCTCAATATCTTTAAGCCTCTTGGAAATGTTATTTTAAAAAACGATATATGCTTATATGTCGGAAATACTTTGTAAATATATATACTTATATATTTACTGTTCTTCATATCTATCGAGAAAAAAACTTAAGTTTCTTCATATTTAACAAAAAATTTACAACTTAAATAAACTTAAGTTTCTTCATATCTAACAAAAAAATTTAGTTAAACTTACTTTCAGTATCTTGAAAATCTAGATTTTTTTTATGTAAGATTTGCCAATGAAAAAAAGGCACTTTCTACATGCTTCTCTTAAGATAGAACTTATGAAGAATGATATACCTAAACCAAAACATTCATGTGAACAACTATAATTCGATGATCAATATGACTGGACTTCAAAAAAGTCAAACCGGAAAAAAATATATTTTGGTAATGCTTCATTTTTCATTTTAAATTAACAGTAGTTCCCATTCGCAAAAAATTTGAATTCCATGCGAAAACGAATTAGCTTAAACGATTATTACAAGTGATTTGTAAGCTCAGCGACTATGCTGTCAGTTGTTGTAAATAACCTAGCTCGTCAATGCAATCTCCAGGCTGCTTCTTATCGTTGAGTTCTTCCTTTCCAGCTTCGCCATCAGCTACGATAATACTGTTGGCGTGCTGTATATTGTGTTGGACACAACACATGTCTTCCCACTCATTCATTCCCGCGGCAAAGCTAGCTGGTGTTAACGGATACAACACTGCTGATGGAATATCTGTTGAAAAATTAGATGAAAAAGAGAGAAAATGGCAGTGGGGAGAGAATATCTCGTTCAAATCCAATAATTTCTCTTCTTTACTAGGTGATTCTTCTGTAAAATGTTGGCGATGTGAGGATTGTTGGTCTGCTAAATTCCACATACAGTCGGTATAGTTTCTAACTTCTATCAATTCAACGAGGTTGAAGTCATCCACGGTAAGCACAATGCCCTTAGAATCTTTGCTTGCGATAGAATCTTCCACATGTAGCTCTCAGGAATTTGAAATTTCTTTAACATCACACGGTTTCAAAGATTGATCTGATCTATCATTCTTCCCGTCAACACTATAGCCGTTTGGTATTAGCGCTCAGTGGAATAGTTTTGAAGACATGATTTTGCACCGGAGAAGGAGATTCTGGTCTTGACTTCAGATTTTCCGACCACTTGGGTTGCCATTCGTTTATTTTCAACTTCTTACTCAGATAAGTGATCCTGTGATTCTTGATTTCATTATCGGTTCGCCCGGGCAGACGTCCCGCTATTAGGGACCACCTAGACGCAAAATACAATCGCTCATTTTCAACATTAATGGATTCGGCTGAGCCTACGGAGAATATTGAGGATCGAATGGCCTGATTATTATATGATGATTTTACCGCCGATTCCAAGCTGTGGGAACTCTTGAGCTTCTTCTCCGGCTTGGTGAGGTCTTCCCCGCATTTCACATCTAATTGGTTGTGGTTGTTCAGGTCGTGGAATGTTCATAATGTGGGAGGTAATGCGTGGAGGTCGTGGGATCAAAAATGAATGGTGATCTAACATAAAAAATTGTAGAGTGATATAAACGTGGCATGCATACATATTAATCATTCTTAATCATTTGAACATGTCAATTATATTCTTAATCATTTGAACATGTCAATTATATATGTTCACAGTAATTTTTTAAGTATACTTAAGTAAATGTAAAAAAGTAAACATGTTAACCGATACCTTCATAAATGCAAGGAAGTTATGAGCAATAAATATGGCTCATTGATTTTGGAGGACGACTAAGAATATGCCAGCATCTTCAATGCATAGCCATCAGATTAGGGTTTAAGCTTAAATAATGTTAAAAGATCATTAATTGTGCCCATTATCAATAGGTGTATGCCTTTCGGCGTAACAAAAGAAAAGAGCTATCGATAGTGTGAGGAAAGGCCTTCGACGAACCTATGGAATTGGATTCATCGAAATACATACGTGCGTTCTAATGTTAAAAGATCATTAATTGTGCCCATTATCAATAGGTGTATGCCTTTCGGCGTAACAAAAGAAAAGAGCTATCGATAGTGTGAGGAAAGGCCTTCGACGAACCTATGGAATTGGATTCATCGAAATACATACGTGCGTTCATCGGAAGGGCATCAGAAAGTTGTTGGAAAATGTGTGAGATGTACTAGTGAAAGAATCTTGGAGAAAATGTGGAGCTTTGATGGATCCATATATTCTTAAGTATGTTCAAAAGTCCAGGAGATACCAGTCTCCTCCTGTCCTTCAGAATATCACATGGCACATGGCACATGTGAGTGGAAGATAAGTTGGAATAGCAATGCTAGGAAGTGATTGTATATTTTGAGATTTTCTATCTTATACTTGTGATCTCGTGATCTCATAGCACCTGGTAGTTAATGTGGATTGGGGGTCACCTGGCTTCAGTACCAACCCATTTGTGGATACGTGTGGCAGATGCCTACCATATCTAGGAGATAAGAAGACATGTGAAAAATAAGAAATCTCCGAAGCATGGTTTTTTTGATTGCTCTTATAGCTTCTTCCAGGGATTTTGATAGAATATCAACCTAGTTGAAGGTCGACCCGACATCCACGTTGTAGTAAATAATATGCACCCATGTTATTGGGAATTTTGAAGCATTGAGTTCCCCATACAATCTACACAACATTACCATCGCATATTGTAAGGCATTTTCAACAAGTTGGTGGGGTATTTTCGTGAGAACCTTGATTTGCACAATTTTTTGGGTTTGTATCAGGTCTTCAAGAGATCCTTTGACTTAAGTGAGAACTTCTTTGTAATATTCTCATCTAGGGATCCTTCCCCTTTATCTAGGTGGTAGCAAGTTATGGTTGATTCTTGGAAAGATTTTATCGGATGCTCCCTCACATTGAGAATGCACCTAGTCTCCAAGTCCACATGCATCACTATCCATGAAATGGCCTCCGCACAAGGAAAAATCGATGTGTTTGCTGCTGCCTTATACAACTTGGATTTTTTAATATTTTTAAATTTCATGAGGTCAGAGCCATATTTTTTCCCTTTTGGGAAGCTTTGATTGTCGAACATCTAGTAAACCTCACCTTATTTTATTGAATTTTCTTTATCGATGAACCCTTTAGTATCATCGTAAATGGGTCTAGGGATGTCTACTTCTTCCTCTTGGAAGCTTCCACTTGTAGAGGACTCTTCCACATGGGCCTTTCTGACACTTTGCGATCCTTTGCAGGGTGACATGTTTGAATATGCAACACATAGTTATCATTAGTTCACAAGAAATACCAATTGTCAGATAGAAACATGAAATCTTGAAGGAAATGGAGACAGAGAAGGACTGACTTAATCTTGAATATGGGTGTTTTTAAGGTCTTCCTGGAAAATCAGAGAGTTAATGTTTTTGACGCCAATACACACCTGTATCAACGTCGAAAATCTCATCCTCATCGACATACAAAGGTGCATCGGCATATGAAGAGAATTGATTCGCCGACATGCAAAATTACTTGGCCAATTTTTTGGTAAGTATCAAAGAGGAGTGGTTAGTTGTGTATCGGTATTGAAAGGAAAATCGATGCCGACATGGTGAAGACGTATCAATGCCTAAAACATCATTGTCGTTGAAACGTGGAAAAACGTATCGATGCTCATTCCTTGA
>ML788920.1:78722-100655 GCA_009831015.1 Picea engelmannii | reverse complement strand
CCAGTATTAAAACAAATCTTTTCATTATCTTAACCCAGGCTCATTGTCCTGAAGATGGATCCTGATTTGGATCCGAAACGTCGACATTCAATTGACCCAACTGTGGCTTGTCCGACCAATCATGAAAACTCCAACCACAGAAAAAATTTTTATTTTGTTTTAATTTTTGTTATAGAACACTAATGTTATTGATTGTTTGGAATTGTAAATATAAATCCTACTAGATATTTGTCGCCAGATAAATATCTTCCGAGTATTAGTATAAATACTATTGTACAAGATGTGGAAGACAATATGAATATTGAATATCACGTCAATGCTATGGAAGAAGATGACACTAATAATATTGTTGAGCCAAATTATGGGGAAAATAGATTGGCATGGGACATCTTTGCTCCTATTGATGAAGAAAATGGTGATGATATTTATGATGGACCTCTAATTGAGAAGGCAAAACAACCCCTTTATGAAGGCTCAAGAATAAGCATTCTCTCTGCTATAATGTTGTTGGTGAACTTGAAGGTATTAAATGTTTTTTCAAACACTTTTCTCAAAAAGATCCTAAGGTATGTAATATAATTTATCACATATTATATGTAAAGGTCGACTTTATTTTTCTCTATTTTTAGTGTCAATTAATGTGTAAATTAAGGATGCAAGATATTTTATTACTATGATTTACATTAACTAGTTTTTTTTTTTATCTTATAGATTGTTAGGTGATTTTTTCCTACCGCCTTCAAATAATTTACCTTGCACATACCGAGATATTTGTGCCATTATGAAAGATATTGGAATGGAGTATTAGGTTATCGATGCATTTATGAATGATCGTATTATATATTATGGAAAATATGCAAAGGAAACAAAATACCCACATTGTCAAATCAAGAAATATTGAACCGATCAAGTAACAAAAAAGGTTCCCCACAGAAAAAAAGTGAAGATGGTGTTCTTCAAATTCCTACAGATGGTTCCTCATTTAGGATCATCGAAGAAAGATGACCAATTTTTAAAGAAGAACCTTGTAATGTTATGCTTTAATTGGCAGTGAATGGTGTCAATCCATTTGGTGATCTCAGGTTTATTTACTCAATGTGGCCTATTTTTGTTATAAGCAATAACCTTCCTCCATGGATGTCAATAAAGAGGGAGAACACAATGTTGGCAATGATTGGTCCGAACATTTTCTTACAAAATTTGTTTGAACGTTGTATTTTGTTTTTCTTATTTGTTGCATAATTACTTATATATATAGAAGGTATTAATTATGTGTACTTTCACCCAATTAGGTAAGTACCAAGTGAAATATATGAATGTATATATTGAGCCTCTTATCAATGATATACTAAAGTTATGGGCTGGCATCACTATGTACAACATCTCTAGACCAATAGGGCAAATGAAATTTCAATTCCATGGAGTACTTACATGGCCATGTAAATTCATGATTCCCTTGGGCTACCACAAATGTTTGGTATGTAAAATGCTGATGGACTTTAATATTATATATTTTTATGAAAATAGGATGCATGCTTCTTAAATATCAATTCCTCATTATATAAATAATACTGACATTAATCCATATAATCTTGTCCGTATTCAAACAAAGGGTAAATTTGCATGTCCAGTTTGTGGTCCTGGGATGAAATCACATCGATCAAGAAGTCTAGGAAAGGATGTATTTGATGATTATAGGAACTTCCTCACTAAGAACCATAGGTATTGAACTAAAGAAAAACATATTTTCAATTTGAAAGAAGAGACTAGAATAAAACCATGAAGAATGACACCTCACCTATGGATGTTGGAATATAATAGATTAAAGTGTCAAGGTACGCATTTAGTCTATGTGTCTGCATATATATATTAATGTTTTACTATTTTTATTTCTATTGAAATTTGTTTATTGTATCTAAAAATTAGTATTGTAATCTCATTAATTATTTTTCATCAATTTCGTCAAGACATTAATTGGATTCCACGAGGAATAAAATGTCACCCTGTACAATTAAATAGGTTTCCATACTATGAGAAAATAAGTCATTTTTTTTATACAATACATATCAAAAATAATTTAACAAAAAAGTTACAGAGAATTGTAGATGGAAGGAGCGACAGAGAAAAAATTGTCAAAATTTGTATTGACATTCACGAAGCCAATCATGCGCTGCAAAATGTGATTTATTCAAATAGAAATGAAATACATTGGAATAGTCTTCTATGGTTATTTACAGAGAAGGAAATCAATGTTGTAAAATAGGTCATTCAAAAAATTAAATTTCCCACGGGATTTGATTCAAACATAAAGAATATCTTAATGAAGAAAGGTGAATTTGGTGGGGTGAAGACTCATGACTGGCATACCTTCATTAAGGTAATTATTTTGGATGTATATTAAGGTGCTATCACTCTTTTAATCACCACCAAAGAGAACTCCCAAATCAATCTCTTCAAAGCCGAAGATCTTGCAATGAGTTCAATCTATTTTTCATTTTGTCTTACTAGTTGATACAGGGTATCACCACATAAAGAACTTAGATTTAAATTTAAATTTGGGTGGTACTGAAACCTTTGTGTGAGGAAGGTGTTTGTCTTCTTAAAATTAGTTAGTTTATCAGGAAATTGTTTCCCCATTTGAAATCGAATTTCTCTTAATGAGAAGTTGAACTAATACATGTTCCAGAAGGTAAATTGATTTAAACAATAAATGAAACTTGAAGATAATATATGAAATTCGAAGACCTACAAGTTAGATAGCTCTTGTAATATGTAAACCTAATTGGAATTGAATAAGAACTGATAGTGATATTTTTGATGAATCTTGTAGTTGTGCTCAGTGGTACTGGTAATAGGATTGGTAATATTGTTGCAGAGCACAACAAAAATTAAGCACAAATATGAGAGCATAAAGTCAATGGAAACCCGGTGGCATGGTTTGGTAACTTGTCAATACACATGCTCCGACTATGACTCTTCTTTCTCATGTCAACAACCATCGATCACTAATGCAACACTGGAAATATATTCCAATTCACCAAATATTGGAAGACAAAATGATGTTCCTGCCTTCACCCTCGTCTACTCTTACTCTGAATCTGACTCTGAGAGATGTGATGCCTAAAGAGGATATGAGGAGGAGGAGGATAGGAAGGACATCTCCATAACAATATTATTCATGGAGTTAGAGTGATAACACCATATATTTCACTTCCATTTACCCATTTGAGTAACAACAACCATAAAAGGAACAAGGTACCTAATCTAAAATCAACTAGACTTTTTCTTTATTAGAAAATGATCACAAGTATAGGTTGTAGGGCCTTGGTTGTAGGGTGGAGAGTTAATTATCCAAGGCCACTGAAACAAAACTAGGAACACTAATGAGAAAAAAAACATTAGTAACATGAAGTGTTTATTGGGAAAGATCCTCCAACACAAGAGTCAAGAAGTAAGAGAATTCTAGAAAAGTATTTGGACCGGTACACAATAGTCTCTCTCGGTGGGGTTATGCAAGTCAAGGGGGGGATATTAGTAGTGGAAAGTCCTTGAGGTGACACCATTATCTAATTTTCTTCAATTCTAATGCATTTACCTTATGATCCCTTCCCATTCAAAAAATCCCTCTCCCATGACCGTTCCGCCCAACCACCAAGCGTGAAGTGGTAGCTCTAGTTGTTTTTCCTAGGTTACCTTCCTAGGTGATTGCAGTGGTGGTACTATCAGTACCTTAGACAAGTGGGAAACACATGATTTTGGATTCTTAGGAGGGTAATTGATTCTGTGGAGTACTTTCACCTTTGGAAGTCCATTATAGAGTAGTTGCGGGTGACTATCTCTCATTCCTTCATTGACGACCTCATATCCTTTCTCTAGAAGATCCTTACTTACTTTATCTCTTTCATAAGGGACTTGTTTTCTTGCTATTATCTTATGGTGATTTTCGTAGTTTATGCTATTTTATTTATCATACCCTAGTTTGGGTTGGTGTCTATGGAAATAGTTCCAAAACCTACTAATCAAGGAACCCATTTACATGGGGATCCCCATACTTTTCCTAGTTTTGGAAATTTTGGTCCTCCTTAAATTGCTACATTGAGTCTAACTAGATTCACTATAGTGTTATCAGTATGAATGTTTTCCACTCCATTGATCCCAAATGCTCTTGGTGCTTCGAATGAAAACCCTCCATCCTAAGAACATCAACCTCATGCTGACCCTTTTCCTTCTTCACTTGTTAGGTCTTCTTCCCTTTCTTCTTCCTCACCTGGTGAAACTATTAATGATAGTAACCTAGAGGATAAAAAGAAGAAGAGGAAGATTAAGAAGAATAAAAATAATAAAGGGGGAAATCAACCAGCCATTTTTAATCATGCTCGGAGTGTTGATGATATTGAAAAGCCTATCAACACACGTCGCAAGCACAAATTCCCTTGTAAGATTTGTAAATATGACCACCTTCTTAAGCATTGCCATGGTGTTCCCAAGGTCTTGGAAGTGTGTTCCATGGTTTCTCAACATCCCGCGTTGCAGCTGCTACAGATCATGTTGGTGAGAACCCATCAACCAATGAACATCACGTTGGAGAAAAAAGGATCAAGTCAGAATTCTTTGTTAGTTATGCGGGGAAATGCATTGTACATACCTTTTCCCTCACATGGATGAAGCTTCAAAATTGATATTTCCCAGCAACAACCTCCATTTGCTTCCCAGGAGTCCTCCCCTACCCAACCTTTGGTTGATGAAGTGGTCAATACAATTAAATCTTCGGTTGACCCCACTCTTCCCTCAGAGAGTGACTTGAATAACACTAATGTTTTCTTTGTCATTTCAGAGTGTTCTGGACAAAGGGAAATATCGTCCATTTCAATGGAACCCCATCCAAGTACTGAGGTCATTTCCTTTGATTGGAATAGTCTAGCAGAACCTCATGTTCCTTCAAGTATCCCTTTCCAGATAATTGTGCAAGTTGTTGATAAGTACATATATGACACTATCGTATATGAAGGGGCCTCTATTAGTATTTTATCCTCAACTTCTTGGCAAGATTTAGGTTCTCCTGAGCTTGTGCCAACCACTAATCATCTATTGGATTTTAATAGAATACCTATTGAACCTTTAGGTATTCTTCCTCATCTTCCCATCACCTTAGGAGGAAAAATGTTTGAATTGATGTCATATTAGTCCAAGGCCCCTTGTATTTTAATCTACTCATTGGGCGGGACTATGTCTATGATATGAATGTTGTAGTCTCCACTCTCTTTTGAGTGATGCATTTTCCCCATGATGGGATCATAGTGACCATCGATCAACTTTCATTTGTTTGTCTTGATCATTGTATGACTGCTAACCATCTGAATTCCCTTAATGTTCCTTACATTCAAGTGGTTTCTCCCCCACCAGAGGTCAACTATGTGGCATTATCTCCCATGCCTTCAATTTATAATGAGAAGGAGCCTCTCTATGCATGCTCATCTTATTTGTATTTAGTTCTGGTAGTTGACATAAGAACCCCCTCTCTAGGGCCATCAAATCATGTTCTCCTCCTTGTTTATCAAAGTGAGGCTCTTGACATGTATTCATTCTAGAGAATTATTCTTCCATCTAATGAAGACCTCTTGGAAGCCATGGTCAAGTTTCATGAGCATAAGTTCACTTTCTACGTCAATCTCATTAAATAATGAAATAGGTAATGATGAGCATAGTTCATTATCCATGTCAAGCTCGTTAAAAAACAAAATGGACCCCCCTCCAATTAATTTGAGTCTTCCACTAGATCTCGTAACTAAACCTTCAATTCATCCTCTTATGTTAGTTGATCTTGTTTCTTCCTCCCTCTTTGGTGAACCTATTCCTGTTAGCAATGAGGAGTTATTTCAGGTGCAAAAGAAGAGTCGAAGGATGAAACAAATCTTGGGAGGCTTGTCTCTAGCCTATGGATGTCATACTAGAGTTAATCCATTGTCTTTTGTCAATCACATTGGGGGAAAAGTACTAACCTATGGACATCATGTTGGGAAAAATTTTGCAAATGGGTATCACTCAAAGTACCAACCTTTGGACATCACATTGGGGAGAAACCCATGAATGGGTATCATTTTGATCACAGTTCAGTTTTGGTTTCAAGATTAGCTCATTAGAAAAAAATAAACCTACCACGAGCACAATTTCATTCTTTATTTCAAGATCGTTTAAAAATGAAGTAGACACCTTGAGCATAGTTTCATTCTCTATTTCAATCTCATTAAAAAATGAAGCAGACACTTTGAGATTAGTCTTTTTTCTTTCTCGTGCTCACTAGTACATGATAATAACTTGTCGAGTATAATTTTATCACTTTTATGGGCTTGTAAAAACTATACGAAAAATGAACTCTTTGGAGTCTCCTTTAATCTCTTTTCATATTCTCTAAACATGAAAATATTTCTGAGTGAGATTGTCTCCTTTCACACTCGTTAAATGGATTTGAAAGGACGTTTATTCAGTGTAATTTTAACCCTTTTTCAGACCAGATTGACTAATTACAAAAAACAAATACTCTAGTCAACCTTGGATAGAAGATTTCTCCATTGTATTGTTTTATACTTTTTGGGGCTTGGGGGATTAGATTTATGAAAAATAATCCCCAATGGATCCACGAGTTTGTTGTAGGATAATGGTACCTTGCAGGGGTTACCTCCCTTGCACTCTTCCTAGACATAAGACATAATAGAGATACAAACGATGGACCTTACTAGATATAAATCATACATGGAAATGACTTATGAGTGAATTGAATGGAAGGGCTTACCTAGTCACCTTATGATTGTCCCTGCATGCTCCTTTGTTTTTTTCTTTATAGAAGATGTCCTTTTCTCTTGCTAACATGAATCTTCACACATGAAGACACAAGAAAGCTCCATTCATGAGATCAAATGTATAATGTATATGTTTATGATAGATCTAATGATATAACATGAAAATCCTAATTCTCTCCAAATATTGTGATAATCATATACAATAAAATAAGGGGAAAAGTCACGTGCATCTTTTATTGATAAAATGAAATAGTTTACAACTTACAATCTGATAGCTCGATGAAGCTTCTTCCAATTTCCTTTCCCAAGATCCGTAATCAATATGACATTACAAGTTTACTCTATTTTTTTCTCTCATTTTTCCATGACACACACTCATTATATAGGATAAAAGAGATGAGATAGTGGATAACTCTTAGACACTTGAAATAACAAGCTTCTCGAGGTAAAATTACAAGAAATACAATCTTGATCCCATCTATTTATAACCATTCATAATTTGAGAGTAACAGGCTTGGTCATGCCCTGCAATCTTGCAATATGCGAACGATCTGCTTTTCAAAAGGACAAGGCGTGACCATCCATTTTTGTCACAGGTTGTAAAGGGAAAACCTATGATCGGGAAAAAAGGTGGTGTATACTCAAGGGGAAAATGGCATAATTCAGTGTCTCAGACTGCTAACCCTTAGATGATGTCGATCAGGTGATCAAGTGGAAAATAATTGTACAATAACCATCTAAAGATGTGCTCAAGTGACCCAATGTATCCATCAATCCGAGGGAAAGTACACAAGTCCAATGAAACATAAGAAGCAAGTCATGTCAAATGTAAATGCCATTAGGTAGATCACATTAAGAATCATATTTATACTTCAAAATAACTCATAGAATTCATAATAATTTTCCAAGTTTAGGTATGGGAGACTTAACATAATCCCCTATTACATGTGCCAGTACCCAAGAGGAGAAATATTTCCTAAGAAACCCATTGAGGAGAATATATGATGATATATGGTATTGTGTGGGGTTTATCTTCCTGAGTGAGATGCATAGTCATGTGAGGTTATGTGAGATATTCATCGAAAAAGTGCCTTTGTAATGGGGGAGTTCTTGTGAAATGTGTTTCCCTTTCCTTGGCACTGTGTCTTTCCAAACCCCTTTTTTTCCATTTTCTTTATTCATTCAACATTTTCTGGATTTTGACTTTTGATTTTATTTATTTAGTCTTTTTTTAGGTATGAAATCATTGCATAGGACTCAAGATGTTTGTCTTAGAATGAGGGGTCATTGATCATGCTTTGTTTCATTTGGCTCTTTATCATTTCTTTTCTTTTTTATTTTACCATCTTGCTCTTTTCTTTTCCTTTTTTTAGCTACACCAACCTCGTGAATTCAAACTTCTTCTCTCATGGGACTATGAAGCACATACCTATCTTGGTGACATATGACAACCAAACCAAAAGAGAGAAAAACAAAAAGTGGGAAAGATGGAGAATGTTATGTATGGATTAGGATACAGAGACACTACCTCTATCAAATCCCCCTAGTAGTAAAAATCTACCCAAGAGTGATAACACTTATCTAAGAGATGATGATGACCACCAAGGTGAAACAAAGAAAAAGGATCAAATCTAGAGCATCATGATCCATTATCCAACTCAACACATGACCACTACTTTTATTTCAAATACATAACACATTAAAACTTAATATGAAGCAATGAAACAAGGTACCTCATGTAATTTCTAGCACCATAATCATTATATGGGATCGAGATAATAATAATGTGGGAAACTTCATCGATCAATTATATGTGGAGAACCATGGATCTCATTCGCGGGACTACATTCCATGGTATGGATCATAGGAGAAACAATCTCCTCTAGTTACCTCTAGATGTGAGGGGCTAATAGGTACCTCCCAAGGTACCCCATATTATTCTACCTAGGTACATTACATTCCATCCCCATCGACATGTTTCATCCTTGAAACATGGGAAGAATCCATATAATATGACCTACTAAGAAATTTAGTCAATTGGTACCATGCATGAGCACCTAGCCATCCTAGTGAAATGTGGACATGGGGTCCAACTATCACCTTTCCTCGATCTTGATTCTAGTTTCTTCTTGAGATCCATGTCTTCACTGTGCTACTCTAATATTTCCATGCATTTATTTTATTCTTCTATGTGCCTCCATGCTAGTTGTCTCTCTAGTTTTGTGTAGACCTATAGTAAGTGTACTGACACTCATGCCCATGCCTTGATGAGTGTTGTTCTTCTAAGTGGTGTGGGTGGTTATATAAAACAACCTTAGTTTTCAATTATTCTTTCTTTGACTCTACATCATGTAATTTCTTAGCTTTTCTTCCTATTTACATTGTTCATGAGAATTTTCTTCAAGTTCTTCTATAGGCTCTTATTTGGATTCAACAACAAACTCTTCATTTGATGTGTCATCGGGTATTTCAATTTGTTTCCTTGCAAGGACTTCTACATCTACATCCTTGGGCCCTTCTTGTTTAATAAAAGAAATATCCTACATTATAATTTCATTTTTCTTGTACAAATGTTTCAAAAATGTTTTTGCATATTAATACTAACTCTACCAACTAAGTCCATCCAAGACTATCCCAAAACAATATCCACATAACCCAAATCTATAGTATGGAAATCTAAATGGAACATAATTTTTTCCATAATAATCTTCAAATCTTTAAAAAATTGAACATTTTCACTCTCAACCTATGTGATCTGAATATTCTTTATGGGTATTTGCAATATTTTAACCATGTTAACATAGACAAGATTATGCTTGTAACTAGGGTTAATAGAAACAATGACCTTCTCTTGTTCAATACATCCATGAACTTGTAATATTAAGTTGTCACATAAAAAAATTCCTAGTTCTCTTCTTATCCTTCTTCACAACATGAAACAAGTTGTTTAAAAACATTTTTTCATATTTGTTATCTAAAAGTTCTTTGATCTTTTCATAGTTAAGAAAATTCCACCAAATTGTCACATCGCCTCTACAATTAAGATAGGGATAATTTTTCCAAAATAATGTCATTGATTTTATCAATTTTATGTATTCTTCAATACTAAAACCATCATCTTCTCCTGTAAAATAAATCTTCATTGCTATAACCAAAAAATAGAACTAGGGTTTGAAAGAAAATCGCTTACTTTTCAATCGAGCTCCTTTATGTAATTAGAGTTTAAGGCCAAAAATGTAAAATGGTCACAACTTCTACTATACTTCTCAAATTGGATATTAGGACTCCAATTGTGTATTTCGATGACTTATATTGATCTATTGGCACTGGTTTGACTTAAATATGTGCACTCTATAAAAAAATATCCAATCTACAAAACATGCATCCATCACTGGAAAAAAAACCTTAAAAAGTCTAATCTTAAATCAACGATATCTCCACTTCTTGAACTTTGTTTCAAACGATTATTTTTGGAAATTGGATTTTTTTTCAGATGAACTCATATATATGGCTAGTTTATTCAAATTCTACATAAAAAGTTTCATAAAAAAATTCTCTCACTTTGTGTCCAAGAAAGAGCTATAATACCATTTGTAGTAAACTTTGATAAGTATAAGAGAGAATCAACCATAAAACTTTAGAGATAAACCCTTAAACTCCAAAGATACAAAATTATTCACTATGAACAACACAGTAGTATAGAGAGAACCCTTAAAGCAGGGTAACGTAATCAAATACTCCTTATGGAAGGAATCATTCCACTAGCCATGTTTGCTACAAGACAATACAATACAATACAACATATTTCCAATACAATGATACTCATGTGCATTTATACTCTCTCATGAGTATTTCTAAGAATCTATCTTAAGCATCTCATATTATTATACTATTTACTTTTAATTACATAGTAGACCTATTCCATTACTATAACCACATTATGGAAACCTATTTAAATACTCATATTATAATCCTAAACACATCACATATTCCAATCACATTTAGAACTTCCAAATAATAATGATAAAATATGAGTAATTAAATCGAGATTCTCCCATGAAAAACAAAAATGGCATCGAGTTCTTAAAAAATTAACAAAGTCTTTTCTTTAATTAAAGTTATCAATGACATGAACCATGCTAGAAAGTTGCCATAGCTAGAAAGTGATTCTTAGATATGATGCCACTTACCATAAAGTAAAAGAGACAAATATGTGACCATGCCCTATTACCTTTTTTTAACTAACAAAATATAAAAATTTAGTGAAATTTGAACGATTTAAAACAAAGCCCTAACTTAAAATTATGTTGATCAAAAAATCTCAAAGCCCGGTAGAAAGGAAACATGTTTTTGGAAAATTAATCCAAAAATTCAATGTATGATACAGTATAAAACACTACAAAATCAGAAGGATATTTTTGGATCATGCATTTGTACGGCCTCTTCTCCACGGCCGTTTGCACGTCTGGTCTACCACTGAGGGCCGTTAAAACAGTTGATCGTGACTGGCTCTTATCTGCATTCTCTGCATTTCCTTGCTTTCTGCTTCACTCCCTTGGAAAAAACAAATGCGTAACGATACATTTTATCAATATAATTTATAAACAATACTCCCGAATTTCGAGCGAATATAGCAAGTAGCACATGGCTTTAATTGTCAATGCATCTATATATTTATATGTGTGTGAGGTACCTAAATCATAAGCGGAAATGGCCAGGCCCCCTTGTCGGATTCGACAGATCGCGTTCATTATCGCAAAATGGCCCCATGTGCAGATGGCCCCATCGCTGGATAAGCTGCGGCCACCGTTCGCTTGAACGTGCGTTGCATGTGCAAACTATTATCTATTCGAGAGAAGTTTAGTTTATGTTTACATATTCTCTTAGTTACGGCCCCATAGAATTCGACATTTTTGGAAGCAATCATAAGTCTCGTCCACCTCCATTCTATATATTTGACATCTCTTCGTTCTACAATCAAGTATCAAATCAGATATCGATTTTGATATTTAGTTCTAACGTTAGATATCAAATTCAGGTGAGCAGTGAAATGGCGCTTCTACAACTGGCGACGGCGTTTTGTTTGTGCTGGATAGCTGGTGCAGCTTATGCATTGGATAGCAGCTGGCAATCCGCGCATGCTACGTTTTACGGTGGCAGCGATGCCTCGGGCACAATGCGTAAGTCTACAGGGCGACAAAACCATTGAAATTCTAGGGGAAGGGCTAAAAAARTTTACATTSAATTTGGTCATTTCGCTGTTTTAGATTTAGATGAACAGTACGTTTAATACCATATATATTAGCTAAGCAATTACATGGTGTCATTTTTTTTTTTTACAGAAGGTGCGTGCGGATACGGTA
Source organism: Picea engelmannii (assembly GCA_009831015.1). Classification (NCBI taxonomy): domain Eukaryota; kingdom Viridiplantae; phylum Streptophyta; class Pinopsida; order Pinales; family Pinaceae; genus Picea; species Picea engelmannii. The sequence goes on along the minus strand of ML788920.1, from coordinate 88,495 downwards.
ATTTGTATAGCCAAGGGTACGGAACAAACACCGCTGCTCTGAGCACCGCGCTTTTCAACAATGGACTTACTTGCGGTGCCTGCTACGAAATGAAATGCAATGCTCAGARCGATCCTCAGTGGTGTTTACCTGGCACTGTGACTATTACTGCTACCAACTTCTGCCCGCCKAACAACGCTCTTCCCAACGACAATGGAGGATGGTGCAATCCACCTCTCCAACACTTCGACATGGCTSAACCTGCTTTTCAACAGATTGCCATTTACAAGGGTGGCATTGTTCCCATCATGTTCCGAAGGTAATTAATGTTTCATCTTCTTCTATCAACGCTATTCTCTTCTGAAATTTTCAAATTGTATTTTCCAACTTGGTGGTAATTGGGATGGAAGACTAAGATTCAAAGCTAATGTGTGCAGAGTACCATGCGTGAGGAAAGGAGGAATTCGATTCACAATCGATGGCCACTCCTACTTCAATTTGGTGCTCATTACCAACGTAGGAGGTGCAGGCGATGTGGAGGCTGTTTCCATCAAGGGTTCCAACACTGGTTGGCAAGCAATGTCCCGCAACTGGGGACAGAAATGGCAGAGCAACTCCTATTTGAATGGGCAGAGTCTGTCCTTTCAGGTCACCACCAGCGATAGCAGAACCGTCACTTCTTATAACGTCGCTGATGCAAATTGGCAATTCGGCCAGACCTTTGAAGGACTACAATTATAAGTTATGTTAACTAAGCAACGAAGCTGAGGCGATGCAAAAATATATAGTGGTTGTTGCCACCCGCTTTAAAGTGATTACTCCTCGGAGAGTTTCTTTGAGTTGAACTCGGGATGCGCAGGTTGCCGCCCACTTCTGATTGTTGCAGCTCTATATAATTAATATATGCATTTCGTAACTTTTCAACTACATAGAAGGCATTGTCATGTTCTTAGTCTGTAAAACTGACTTAAAGATTGATCCGCCCATTACTGCGCTAATTTGGGGCTGTGATATATTAGATCAGTTGCATATTTATCCATTGCGTAAATTGGAGATCACTAAATGTCGGCTGCGGATTTTCTTTTCTTGATTTCTACAGATGGATTGTAGTTATATTGAGATGTCTCATGTATGTATGTGAAATTATTGAGATCCTCTTCTAAAACGTATCTGGGTTTCCTTGAGCTTCTATTATATATTCAAGCTTTGTAAATAGGGCAATCGAAAGCGGATCGATCGAGTTATTATATCAATTTACAGGTTCAAATTGAAAGGAAATAAGATATTTATATTTTTATAAACTTTTACACTAAAATAAATTTTAATTATTATATCCATATAATTATATAGTTGCATAGGAGCTTGGTAATTAGTAAGTAACGTCTCCAATAGGTTGAGAACTTGAGAGCTTTATAGAATATTCAACATTAAGGAAATGGGAGATTGGGAACCAGTTTCCTAAAAAGAAAGCTTTAAATTAAAATATAAAAATTTGTATTCCATTATTACAAATACATAATTTATTACAAATATTTTCATTTTATTTATTCAAAATATCACTATAAAACTAAGACTAAACTAAATTAAACTTAAATATTATTTCAAAACTTAGTTAATAATACCCACTTTATGGTTGTGGGTATAAAAAAATTTAATGCATGTAAGTTTCCTTCGAGCCCAAGCTAAACATGAAAGTCAAATAAATCTAACCTATCCATGGAAAGCATTTGCTCCACTTTGTACTTGATATCAACCAACCATATCATTGACTTTTAATATATTTTCATATTAAAAGAGTAGTACAATTTTGTTTTTTCCAATAAAAAAATAATAATGCTTCAAATTTACAAAGATGTTTGAAGTTTATATATGTAAAGTTTAATTTTAAAAAAATATTAAAATTGTATATATGTATTTTCAATTTTCCTAGAAATGCACACACACATGAAATGCACACACACATGAATGCATGCATGTTCCTAGAAACATGTATGAATTTGTGATCCTATATCCTTGGCACTCCTCGAACTTTGATGCACGTTTATAAAATCATTTTTGTAGGAGCACACATGCATTCATAAGCGTGAGGAGTTGTAGTTTAATTAAAAGACCAGCTTGTTGTCGGTTGTACTGTTACACAATTGCACAATGTGTTTTGCAACTTATTTGAGGAGGTGTTGTAGGAGTTTTTGAATGCCAATGTTGACTTCTTCTTTGATTAATTCTAGGTAGGTTTTCTAAACCTTCTTTTTTCGTACTTCATATTTTTTTTAAATATAATTTAAATAAATAAAAATATTTGGGTTATTCTTTAATTGTAGCATATAAATCACATGGAGCCTACACCTCAACAAAACCTGAACCCACCATAACCAACGCCAAAGGACGATAGATTGAACTCTAAACCACAACTGCCTAATCCAAACTTTGAAATGGATGCAAGGATTTGGTGATTAAGATCCCTAATACAATATTCAAGAAACACTAGAGATCCCACACACCTTTCACTCGCCACATAACTAGATACCATTGTTTCTTCTGTTGCTAATTTCCAAGTCTAGTTATCTCATATTTCCAATTATAGGGATAGGATGTTTGAGTATTATAACATGGGTTTATATAGAAACGAGGCCATAAATATAAACATTTCAAAACAAGATTTGATGACCTTGTTTATTGAGTTCCAAATTGGAACATGGATTTCAGTGACAAAGAAATAAATTTGCATGGATTGATTCACCTAACAAATTTTTTTAAACAACTATATGGATAGATGGTTCATGGTGTTTGACAAACCTCCTTGAAATAATAGAGAGGTCCCATTGTATTTCGTTAGAAAATTATGAGCTAAATTTACCTTAGGTCACCACATCAACTAAATTAACCTTGATGAATTATAGGGGGTGGGTCATGGATCCACAAAAGATAGAGAAAATTCCAGGCATGACCCACTGATAAGGCATTTTCCTTCTAGGTAGAGGCCTAACCCCTCTACCTAGCATCCCCTCATTTTAGAAAACATTAGCCAGACTCAAGGATTCATATCCACCTTGACCTATAACTTATTACAACATAGCATGTTAAATGCATTATCCCACCATGAGGGATATTCAGGTGATGTTGGGGTAGGGGTTGGGCCTTCAAGCCCTATAACAAATTCTATCCAAAAGAGGCCACATGGACACATTTGCCATTTTCATCCTTGTTTATGTGATTCTCATTGATTCTTGAGTTATGAGAAAACAATTATGGGTCGATGGAGGCCATTGAACATGATATTTTCATGGAAGAGGTTAGTGTTGAATCGTCTCTTTGTTCTTCACTAATTATATATAATTACAAATCACTAGTTTTATGTATAATTTATTTTGTGATTTTTTTATATATTGAACTATTACATGTGTGCAGTTTCTATGATCTAATAGTATACCTTCATCGCCTTGAGATGCATCAATGATAGTTTCTATCACTAGTACAGTAGTATAAACAACTTTTTCGTTTATCGTACTACACACGTAGGTATTATAAAACTTTGTGTAACAATAATATTTGTCCTATAAAAGTTTTTAATTGTTGAATAGATCATCCCAACTAGGGTAAAATCCATCAAAGAATTATCTCAATCCTTCATCATTGGATCAAGATTGAAATATAACAAATATATGCACAAATTCCATTTAATTGAAAGTGTAAATGTGAAGTAATCCAAAACATATGGTGTCCCTTTGTTTCCATACATTTACAATGTAAATTTAATTTGTAAATAAAACAATCATAATTATCATCATGTTTTTCCAAGTCTATAGATCGAATGGATGTAATCCTTTATTAATCATAAAAACATTCCCTTATTTCAATATTAATTTTTTGGATAGGGATCCTAGAATATTCCAGTACTTCATCCTCCTACTTGGAACACATATTCTTGATCTATCACCAAGGTGATACTCCTAATGGGACCATTACCTCACTTGAGGATGTGTTAAGTTTCCCTTCAGTCATTATACCTTCATAATAATTGAACATGTATTTGCATGTGTTCAACCTCTATGAGTTCTTTCATACTCCATCCATCATTGCCAAGCCCTTGGATAGAATATACCATCTCGTGAAGGAGTTACACACCTATCCTTTTATTTTACAACCCAAAGTGACCCAAAGGCTCTTTGATGGAATCTACAAATTCATATTGGGAAAGAGATGAAATTGATACCTTTATTTCCTCAATCATCATACATGCATATTCACTGGAGATGAAGGTATTTTCTTCCTTCAAATCCTTTGTCTCTCTCTAAAATTTGGACCATAATGTCTCTTAGGATGCCACTTCTTTCTTGATATTTTCCAACGATGCAACCAAGAGGAAGAGGTGGGGGGAGACTGAGAACCATTTCCTTAATTATATAGTGAAAGTAAATAAATCTGAAGTAGAAAAAATTATTATAATAAATAAGGAGATTGAGGAAAGATAGGCCTCAATCCAATTAATGAATGAAAGCTTAAAACCTATTTGTAAAATGAAAAATTTTAAGTACCAATTTCTTACTCTATCATATGCTTATAAATGGCCTAATTTGATAATAAAGTCTAAGATTTTTTTGAATTTATGGTGTGCATGGATTACTGAGACATACCAATAGAATCATGTATTTTCCTTCATCTCAATAAACCAAATTGTTCTCTATAAATATATTCTAACAAGACATGTCCTTAAAAAAAAATTCTATGAGCTTTGTTGTTATTTTCGAAATTGTGTATCTTAGTCATATAATTCTAAAGTCATCAAAAGAGGTTGGAGAGTCCTTCTTGGGGATGAATACTATAAAACTATCCTTGAATAATCTTGAAATATAAAAATTACTCCATTCTTTCACTTCACTCAAAATATCATTCTCTATAAGGTCATGGAATCCTATGAATAAATTGATTCACCAACCATCCAAGGTTGGTGTCTTATATCCATTTGAAAACATTGTACTACCTCTGTTAGATCTTCCATAGATACTTCCTCCATGAATTCAATGTTTTGTTAATCATTAATGAAACTTGGAAGATATGAAGTAATGGATACAACTTCAAATAAATTAACCTCAATAGGGTCTTTATGTAGTTCCTCAAACTGCCTCAATCCTACATCTACAATATTCTTGTTCACTGGCACAATTTTGTCATTAGTGTTTCTAATTTTCCAATTTTTGTTTCTGATCTTCCCCATGGTAGCATAATTATGTTAGAAGTTGGTTTTTTCATCCCTCTAGTTTATCCAAATCACCTTACTCATCTACCTCTAGTTCTCCTCCTCCCATTTCAATATATTTATGTTTTGTTCCTTTAGCTCTTCTAGTTATTTTTGTTCTTTCTTTGAGAAGAATCCTATGGTTCTTCCTCATAGGAATTTTCTATCCTCAATTCAATTTATTATAAGGCACTCTATCCATTTTACTTCCATTTTTCTAATCTTGAGTCAATTTATTAATGTTTACAAGGTTATGTTGAAATTATTTCATAGCTACTTCCCCATCCTTGATGAAATGTTTTGATTCCTTAGCTGCTGAATCTCTGCATTCTTCATTTGTAGGCCAAAAGGAGTTGAATTTTTATAGGGTGAGGGGTTTCTTTTCTTCTCTATACATATGACGTAAGATTGGGCTATGGTTTGAATAACCCCTTATAACAAGACAAGATCTAACCCTTTCATTTTCTTCCAAACACCGTTCTTAGATTAAACACCTATCCAACGTAAGAAAGAATGAGATGCTTCCTATCACTACTTCAAACACTGGTAAAAGTCACTAAAGGGTCAAAAGGGGCATGCCATTCTCACCAACATAAATTCTTCTCTACATAATTAAAAGTGTAATGTATATGTAATTCTCATTCAATCAAGTTCAAAATTATTTTATTTCTATTCATCCATATTAATAGGAAATGTGTACAAATACACATAAGTTATCAATATCGTCAACTTAATAGGATTTATAAGTTTGAATTTTTGCAAATGAGAATTTTTTTATGAGAAATTCATTATAATTTTGTTTTATTTCTATAGGTTATGACTTCATAGAGGGATGAACCACAACCGCTTGGAATCAACAGATCACCCCATTCACACATATCTTTTGTTGAGTTAAATCTTGCTTCAATGTGAAATTTGTTATCCTATTTTTGTTGACTTTCACATTTTTGTACTAATAAAAATAAATTATAAATGTTTATGTAGGCACCATCATTCTTCATCCTTTCCCCATCCATCCTATAGGCATAGAATACATGTTGGGTTATGTGGTAAGTCCAGTATTTGGCCACCCTTGCTGTGTATGTGTTATATTATTCGGATGATTGTGTGATGCAACAGCATCGCCAACAAGGCAAGCACAAGTGGAAGACAACTGGAAATGCACCAATGCATATTTTGAAGATTTTTGAATTTGAAATGATGAAGCACTAATGTAATATCTGGAAAATATATTCTTCTTTTATGGTTTGGAGATTGTAACACAGATCTTGAGTGGTTGCTCTCATCTGTCGATTGTAGGAATTTATTGTAATAAATGTAAAGTAGTTGTAGGATAGCTTAGAGCTGTAGGAGGGAAAACTCTAGAAATCTCCCTCGTATGTATTATTATTCTCATTGGAAAAAAGAGTAGAAGCTTAGAGCTGTAGGGCAAGAGAGAGAAGCGAAGAACAAAGATTGTAGGAGATTGTATCAGCAGATAGTTGTTGCTATAGAACCCATGTACATATGCACTTGGATTAATATAAGGAAGCTTTGATCCAACTTCATGGTGTCTATGAATCCTGTTTACATCTATTGAATGGTATTTTTACAGTTAAATTCAGTCTCTGTTATGCATTTGTTTCAATGCTATGTGTATGCATGATTTCATGTTGAATTTATGAAGTCTGTGATATGAAGGAGTATGAGTTTCAATTGTTTATCTTCCTCAGAAGTCCTATAAGGAGTGCAGTGAAAATCTACAAGGAGTGCATTGACAAGACTCTAAGTTTTACCTCAGATAAGCTCAGGAGAGATATCGTTGGTTCTCATACCAGTAGAAGTGCAATGATAGCACAGAGACGTGCAAAGTGTGCGCAGGTAGGTTGAGGTATTAGACTTTTCCAACCAAGTGAATGGTTGAAGAGATTCTATCGCAAGGGGTGCACAAAACTAAGAATTTCATATAATCAGAGATTATCAAAAGTCCGCAAGGAGTGTGAGCAAAATCACTTAGAATCCTTGAGGTTGTAGCAAGAACCAAGCTAAGGAGGGATAGAGACTTCGAAGAGTTTGAAGGAAAGACAAGGGTTGAATTCACCTCGCAGAAATCAATATCAGAAGGAGACGCCGAGTTATTTGTCTAGGATCATCGAGAACTTGAACGGGTGGTTGAAATTATCAGAGGGAGAACTACTGATTCATCGTGGACCTTTGGATCCAGTGGATCAGCGGAGAAGTTAACGTCAAGTGTCTTTCAACAATCACAAGCTCAGGAGGAATAGTCATCGTTAGATTTGGATCAACGGGAGCCATTGATCTTGTGGTTTTGAATTTCGGCATTTCAGGAATCCGATTGTGGAGAAGGTCATGACTTGGAGGTCTCAAGTTACGAAATCCCGATACGCGAAATCCCAACATAACTTGGACCGTCAGATCATAGAAAACTCATAGTCGTCGATCTAAGGAGAAGAACTCGTGAGTTTAGACTTCTGGAGACAGGACAGGAGTCGCATCGCGAACTCACAAGCCACAAAATCCCAACGTGCTCAGAAATGGACCCGAGGGTTAGATTGGAGGTCACATGGTTGAGTCATAAGGAAGGAGTTAAGGATCTGTAAGCCCATTTCAGAGTTTTAGGAGCCGAAGAAGTTAGAGGCTCTCACAATAGGAATCGCGAAGTCACGAAACCCAAAACACCTTTTCGGGTGAAGGTCGTCGTCACATCGTTTGGTCACGTGGAGTAGAGGTTCATGCCTAGTGCTTGTTCGCATAGGGGTAACTTCTAAGAAGGAACCGTGGTTATATGTGAAAAGGTTTCATTGGGAACTAAAGAGCCATTTCAACTCAAGGGAATAGAAATATCCAAAGACTAGGAGGTCACGTAGAACCTCCTAAGTTAGGGGTGTTGTGTCAAGTGGTATCAGAGCTTATAATCATTGTTTTATGTAGGCAAGACAGGACAAAAGGCAATTTGTGATACGAATTATGCGTCGAACATATTTAAACAATGCCACCAAGAAGACGTCAACATCGACCAATGCCTGATCCAGTCATGGAAATGGAAATGACAGAACTTCATACTCGATTGGATGCTATGGAGACGACACAGAGGCCGACAACTGATATTGGAGATATCAGTGAGGCCGAAAGAAAAAATGAGGCTGGATTCGAAGAAGAGGTTGTAGCCGAAGATGCTGCGGAGGAACGTCTATTCAAAGTTGTTGCAAGAATAGGGGCCAGAGAAAAATGGACATCCTGATATATTAAGGCAACTTAGACGTTGAGGAGCTGCTAGATTGTTTTAGAGATCTGGAAAAATACCTTGACTATGAAGATATCGAAGAAGATAAGAAAGTAAAGCATGTTGTCACTAGACTAAAAGGGCATGCAACACTGTGGTGGGATGAAATGCAGGATGAAAGGCATTGAAAAGGAAAACAAAGAATCAAAAGTTGGGACAGGATGGTCTCCAAGATGAAAGCCAAGTTTATACCCAGAGATTACCAAATTAATCTGTTCTGAAGAATGAAGAATTTGAGACAGAAGGGGATGACAGTGAAGGAATACATTGAGGAGTTTTACAGACTCAAAATAAGAGCAGGTCATCATGAGAGTGATGATGACAAAGTCGTCATATACATGAATGGATTGAGATATGAAACTAAATATGATATGAGCATGGTGACAATCAGAAATATAGAATATACTTATCAAATTTCTTCAAAGGCATAAGAGAAATTGGCCCGAAAGAAAGGTCAAAAGGGCAGAGGTAGAAGTTAGATAAGAGGCAAAGAAATTTCCTAAGATAGAGTACAAAATCCCAAATATGAAGAGACAAAACCTCATAACTACCCAGAAAGAGGAGGAAGCTCACAAGGAGGTCAATATGCTGATACGAGCACTTTTCCCCACGCAAAAGGAAGAGGCAGAGGTGGTGAAATAAAGTGTTTTGTCTGTTGAAATATCAGACACAAATATTTTAAATGTCCCAATAGAAAAAGAGATGGAGGAGGTGAATCTCACATTTCATAAGCGTAAAGGAGAAATGTTGAGGTAGAAGACGACTAGGCGGAAGATCCTTAATGATGAGGAAATTTCTCTTGAAGCCAGAGAAGGAGATAGAGAATCTAACCCAAAGGAACAGTTTTTTCAAACCTGCTTGCAAGACCAAGGATAGGGTATGCAAGGTGATAGTGGACAGTGGAATCTAGTATCCACAGAAATGGTGGAGAATCTAGAATTGGAAACAGTTGCACATCCGAGCCCATACAAAGTTTCGTGGTTGAAAAAAGGACATCAGGTAACAATCACTAAACAATTTTTAGTTGAGTTTAAGATAGGGGGATACAGAGATGAGATTTTATGTGATGTTATTCCTATGAATTTCTGTCATCTTTTGTTGGGGATACCATAGAAATATGACATAAATGTTTCTCATGATGGAAGAGAGAACACATATACCTTTGAAAAGAATCATAGGATGCATATGTTGTTGTCGATTGAAGACAAGAAGGTGAAGGAAGAAATAAGGAATACTATACTTCTCATGAGTGGGAAGGAACTTTTGGATGAAGTC
>ML788920.1:13490-36275 GCA_009831015.1 Picea engelmannii | reverse complement strand
CAAGGACTAACAAGATATTACAACATTGGTCATTTTTTGCAATAAAGTTATCTAAATGAATGAGTTGCTCTACACGTTAAAATAAATTGTGGAATCATCATTTCTCATGCTCGTATGTTTAAAATAAAATTGATGAATAATACTTATGAAAGTGTGTTTGGTAAAGTAATTAAAACATCAGTTTAAAGGATCATTTGAATGTAATGGAGTATCCAGTAAAGTATTTAGTTAAAGCTAGCCTCAACGGTTAGTACAATTGGCCTTGATGTTAGACTTGAGTACTCTCCCCTGAAGTTGGGGAGGTCAGGAGTTCCACTTTCATGCTCCTTGGGGATATGGTTTACCCTGCTTACCATCCATGCATCATGGGGAAGTACTTAGTGGGTTTTTTCAGGAATCTTTCTTTGGGAAAAAATTAATCTAGTTAATGTTTTAATTTTACATCTAGATAATATACAAGTTTTCATTCATAAAATTAAGTTATAGTTAAAAACAATGATTGAAAACACTTATCAAAATTTCAAATTTGTATAAATATCATTCATAAAATTAAGTTATAGTTTAAAAAAATGATTGGAAGCACTTATCAAAATTTCAAATTTGTATAAACAAAATCACTGAATGGAAAATTCATGAGTATAGATATTTTATATGAAAATATTATATAAATTTGACAAACATACATTTATCATATCAAATAGATTTGTAAAATTAATATAAAGGGAAACAAAAAAAAATGGAGTAGCAATCACTATCTTCTCATTCACAAAATAGAAAAGTTAATCCTCAAATAGACTAAAATGGCTTCCCACAATCCTTAGGAACACTCTCACTATGAGGAAAAGATCTTGTAGAGAAGGTTATAGAGGAGGTTTTTAGTGTTACAAAATTGACAAAAATTGTCAAAAAACCCTCCAGTAAAACATGTGTTTTTTGTAGAAGATGTTTTTACAAAGATTATAATGAAACTTTATTATAACTAAAAAAAATTGGGCAGCTGGAGGTTTTAGTGGATGGTTTTCTAGGTGGTGCGCTTCATGGTGTATATTCACCAGTGCATTCTCAAACTTGAAGCATCAGTGTTTACATTTCACCAAAAGCACCTGGGCATTCTAAAACATATTGGGGCATCTTTGTTCTTCTAAATAATAATGCATCGGTGATTTAATAATAACAATTCATAGATCGAATATATGATACCATGCACCGATGCATTACCAGAAAAAACCAACCGATGCAAGAAATTTAGAATGCACCGATCTGGAAGTCTAATACAAAAGCAACAGTGAGTTGTTTTAATTAAGCGCATCGGAAGACCAATTTTTATTATTATTATTGTTGTTGTTAAGATAGTATTATGATCGATGTTGGATCATTGTATTACAACATTGGTGCGCATTTTATTACATCATTAGTGCTTTTTAGCATTAAATGCACCAGTGTTCATTTTCTCGTTTTAGAAACATTGACCTATGACACTGTAATTATTGTTATTTTTTAATTCCATTGTTCATAAAACAAATTGGCATATATCTTATAATAGTATTCACGTAAATTAAATTGTGTATAGGGAATTTGGATATGATGTTTGGATTAATTTGTTATATAATTAGATTATGCATCTCTTCATTATAATATTTAATCATCCATATATTTAATCAACAAAGTAACATTTCACAACAACATTGGACAATGCAATAGAGTAAAATAAAACGTATTTTATTATATATCAATAAGCGAGTCTTTGTCATATGAAATAGGACACTTATTGGTAACCCCTTATCTTTCAATTGGGACACTATGTCCATTAGATTAAAGAAAATGTATGATTTTCCCATACAATTATTTCAAAAAATTCAACAACTTGCATTGATATCCAAATATATTGATCATCATTCTTCATTGGAACTATTGTCATTGCTCGAGCTACTTCCATAACTTGGGTTATTTGGCTGAATGTTTTGTTGATTTCCTCGATTGTTTTCCTCTTCTTCAAGTTCCATCTACAAAAATAAAAATAAAGTGTAATGAGTGTATCTACATTGGTGAGAATAATGAAAGTTGAAATAAATAATATACATGATTGTAAATTGAAAAGCGATATACCATACAAAGAATTTAATCCTCAGTGATACACATTCTTTCAAAACCAAATCTCATGCCTCTTGTCAACAACTCTTATGTTGGAACATTTCCATACTTTGTTTCCTGCAAGTTTTATACCCCATAATAAATCATAGATTTAATATAAATGATTTTTTATTGTTCCATTAATTATAAAATGAGAGAAGTAAAACAACATAGACACTTACAATCTCCACAATCAATTTTTGATATACCAACTTATACTGACAACTCATACTTAACCCAATGTCAATCAATTCTTCCGGTGACTCTTCTTTGTATGTTAGCACATGTTTGAAGACATTCAAGGATTCCTGTTGTAAAACAACTTAAAATATACAAAAATGAAATCTTAAGTTGTTGTAAGGAAATAAAAATTACTCACAAATTTTGTTATCAACCATTTTCTTCCTTGTCATCCCATTTTATGTGTTGAATGGGTTCCATTTTGTTGTGTTTTCTATAAGAAAATACTTGAAAATTAATATTTAATGTTAAATTATTTGTTTATATGTATCCGATTGGAAATTTCAATGATTTCATACATTTGAAGCACATTGTTGTTAATATGGCTCCTCCCTCGATGCAATTATGTCCATTTATTTGACCATCTCCTTGTACACATTTTTGGACATTCATACTAGCATATTTCAGATATCATCTCATTGATCCTTTGGGGTTTTCATAATCTTCCTAAAGAAATAACATGACAATAAACTATTTTATATTGATATATGAAAACTAAATATAACAAATTTGTTATTAATAAAGGAATGCTTTGTAGTAATATATACATTTTCTAGAAAAACATTTTTAGGAATATTACTTTTTGAATGATTAATTTTTTTGTTGTTGTATGTTTTTTCTATTGCAAGTTTGACAGGTCTCATTGACCATTGCTTTAGAAACACTTCCTATAGTTTAGATATAACATGGTTCTTGGAATCGTTGGATTGATTTTTGTATTATAAGTGGAATGCATATATATACGTGTTCATTCCACTATATCGCTCATAGTTTTGTAAAAGTTCCCCCCCCCTTTCATTAACCTCCAACTCCACTCCATATGAGTTAAGGACCAATTCATCATCGTTTACATCTTCTATAAATTTATTTTCTTAGGATGACATTTTGTTCCTTCATTCTTGCTCCGTATAGAAAATTAAATATATGTAAATGAATAAATTGTTTAAAACATGTTATCTAATATTATTAAGTATATTATTATTGAAAATTCAAAAAAGAACTCATATTGAATAATATTTTTTCATTCACCTGATTCATCCTTTTGCAATTTTTCTATCAAGCTTTTACGATCTTCTGCACTTAGATCACAAAGTATCTTATTGAGTTTCCTAATTTTTTGGATCTACATGACACACACTAACTAATACATATTAGTTAAACTTACCTATAGTTCAAACATATTAATTTTGTATAGAATTCAAAAATAACTTGCCTTTTTGGTTTTTTTGGATGTGCTATCATTATCTCGATCATAATTTTTGTTACTTGAACTATTCTCACGCATTGTTTTATCAATATACAATATATATCATTCAATACAAAAGATATTAAATATATTTTATAAATAAATCATATAACTTTAAACTAAAAAAAAAATTGGTTTCTGGTGTGCTTTAATAATATGAAAGCATCGATGCCTTCGATATAGGAAATGCACCAACAAGAAAAAAACAAATTTAAAAAAATACTTTAAATTACAATGATGTGATATGTATCAATAAAAGCACCGTGACTAGAGTATAAATGAAAATAAAAATTACCATGAACGAAAAAAATTGCACACCAATGAATGAAAAAAATTGCACGACTGGAGTATTGGTAAGCGCACTAGTGTGTTATAGTCCAATCGGTGCACCAATAACCATAAATCTTTTAAAAAAAATTGTGACAAGGCTGAGAGAGCTTCGATCCAGTGCAATAAGTGTTCCCCTTGCATCACATGCCAATCTCCTTATATATAGAAACACAAACCCATTAAATCTAAAATGCCTAAAATGAAAATCTCTAATTGTGAAGTGATAGAGGGAGTTAAACCCTAAGGTGAAATTTTGCAATCACATAAGCAAGAAGAAACAAGGGTTTAAGGTAAGTATTATTATTAAAATCAACAATTAAATTTAAATTTTTTTATTGTGGAGAGTTTTGAGTGAATCACAAAACCCTTCAAATTCTGATCTTTTGAACAATTTTGTTCCTCCAAAAGGGTTTTGAGTTAATCACCATACCCTTCAATTTATGATCTTCTGGATAATTCTCATGTTTGAAATTATTATGGTGCTCCACGATGCTCCTCAGTATTTCATTCTTGCAAATCGCTCCCCTGTAAATTTTGGAAAAATAATGAAATAGTGAATATATTAATACTAATTAAAGGATTTTATGAAAATGGTTTTGAGTGAATCAACATACCCTTCAAATTTTGATCTTCTGAATAATTTTGTTGTTCCAAAGTATTTTGTTTCTCCACAGTGCTCCCCATATGTCTCTCTTGCAAATCTCTCCCCTATAAATTTTGGAAATATAATGAAATAGTGAATAGATTCTTACTATTTAAAGGAATTTATGAAACTAGATTTTCGAAAAATAAATTCCTGCTCATTTTTCAATTGTAAAAAGACAATGTCATGTTTATTTTTTTAGTTTTTCGAAACAACAATACATTTATTAAGATAACACACCGGTACATTTGTTTATACAAAGCACCAATGCACTAAATGTTTATGTAGCATCAATATCATATAATTATTTTTTATTTATTTGAAATCTAGAGAACCGGTGAAGTTAGTAATTAAACACCCCTCTAATTTATATTGTTATAGATGCAGTGATGTGTTTTGTTTAAATAAGCATACCATTATGCTTTAAAAGTTATCTGAATTTTTGTTTGCACATTAAATAGTATATTAATCTTAAATTGTCTTTTAGGATGAATCCACATAACTTGCAGTACTTCATAGTATACATTTTCCGCTTAAAGTCACTTTATTCTTAAAAATTTATTGTTGATTTTACTCAACTGCAGAGACAAAATATTATAATATCAAATAGACAATTCTTCAAATTCCATCCCATTCCATATTGTTCAATGTCCATCGTGGAGTTCTCCCTTTCCATTTCCAATAAGTTTATATTTTATTTATATTTCAATTATATAATTGAATTTGTTTATTTTATCCATGTTATACTGAATAAAAATGTATCCAAATTTTTAGGATCCCGATTTAAAATTGAGTTTAGATGCAGAAAATATTCCACCAGTACAAAAATGTGGGAAACTCTTATAAAGAGAAATATACTGCAAGTAGTTGGTAAACGAAAATGGACAACCTCTTTACCCTACCAGTTGTAACATTCCATCTTCTAGGCGCGATCCAGGTCAACGATGGTAATAATTGTTTGTGTAATTTGAACAAAACAATTGCATTGTGCTTACTAATATCATCGATGTAGTAATGCTCAATATTTTTGAAATTAGGATACTGATGATGAGAGACCTACCTATCATCTTCTGTTGTACCCCACTACAATGTAAAATTAAGAGAAGGATGAAATAAGAGCACAACTCATAGAGGAATCATACCAAGAATGGTTGAATCAACCACCTATTCAATTCCCACTACATCCAAATTCAGTAATTAGGAATGACTACGACAATAATAGTTCTTTAGAAGTTGGAAATGAAGTCAATGAAATAGAGGTTGGTATGGATAATTATTTACGGGATACGACTGCCATGGATACAATGTTGTTAGATTCATTCCAAAATGATGAGCTAGGGGATGATTCTCATATCACTGATACCTTTTTTGAAAGCCCGAAATCTCCTTCCACCACCCCTCTCTTTGGACCTAGTCGTTCAAAGTCTACCTAGTTGGGGACAACAATGTTACTGTACAAATTGAAAGTAAACTTTGGCATGTCAAACACATGTTTCTCATAAATATTGAGGTAACTCACCATCAATTCCCTTATATTTTGGGAAATCTTGTCACACAATCAATATTAAAAACAATCGATTTTATGAATGTTAAATGACATTGTACATTTCTATTTCCCACTAATTGTAGGTTATTCAAAGATAACCTTCTTCCTAGTGATAATGACTTGCCCAGTAGTTGCGAAGAGGTAAATAAGATGTTAAAAATGTTGGGTGTTGAGTACATATCATATCATACATGGCGGAATGATTGTATTCTATATAGAGGAGAATATGCAGACAAAGAGATATGTTTGAAATGTGGGCATGATAGGTACCATAAATCAAATAAAAATGGTAAATCACATGGTCCTCCTCATTAGATATTGAGACACATGGCTATAATCCCAAGGATTGAAAGGCCCCTTCGTTGCAAAGAATTATCTATGTTGTAGGGATGGCATGCCTCACATAGAAGTGAGTCAGGAGTTATGCGAAACCCAACAAATTAAATATCCATGAAGCATATAGAGGATACATGGATCAAAAAATTCAAGGATGAAGTACGAATTCTACAACTCAACATAGCCATGGATGGAGTCAACCCATATTCCCTAAAAAACACCAAGTATTTTTTTCGTCCTGGAGTCGTGATCAATAACAATATTACCCCATGGTTTTCCATGAAGAATGAACATTTTATGTTGACTCTTATAGTCCCTGGTAGAAGAAAAGTGAATAATATGGATGTCTACCTACAACCATTGGTATCTAAATTAAATGAATTATGGGAAGGGATACATGTATATGGTGCATAAATACCCATCACAACAAAGAGGAATTTTACGTTGTGTGAAATATGTACTTACACCACACATGATTATCCAGAATTAGGAGTTTTCTCTAGTAAATTACATATTTATTGATTTTTTTTATACGTAACAATATTTTTTGGCATATTTAATTCATTGCAGTGGTTCTAATATTCAATTCTAATGTTCTCTATATACATTAATAATTTCACAGGTCTTGTAACAAAAGGGTATCATGTATGTAAATTCTGTGGACCTTCTCTGAAGGATAGGTCGTCCAACCACCTAGAAAAGCCAATGTACAACTGTTCCAAGGTATTCATGCCAGAACAAAACCCTTAAAGAAGAGCAACATATGATTTCAATGGTAAACTAGAGAGAACCCAAAGGCCTACAATAATGGCACTAGCAAACAAACTTAGAGCATATGAGAGCGAGATGGAGAAGGATATTATAGAAATATTCGATTCAAATGAGCCAATTATGGTCGATGAGTGAGAATTCTTAAACACCCATGTTGAGAAATTTCCCATTGGTATGCTTAAAGGAAATCTGTCTTTTATGTGCTCCCATATTGGCAGCATATTAATATTTCCCACTTACTAGATCCCATGCATATATTTAAAAACGTTTCATCTTCTTTGTGGAGGCACATATCATCAAAAGAAAGTGACGCATTGGCTATTAGGAGAGATATTATTTCTTCAAAAACTAAAAACAAACATTGAACTAGACAAGAAAGTAGAGGAGGGTTTGGTCCCTCTTGGTCTTTCAAAGAAGGTGATGTCCCATGGATTTTGAAGAAATATGATCTTTCTTTGGAAAAGGAAGTTATATTGGTTGTGAAGGTGCCTTCTTTATATGGGTCTTCACTATGAAGTAGCTTCACTTTGGAAGACAATGTGTCAGGGTTTAAATCAAACGACCATTTGAACCTTCTAAGTGCATATGTCAAAAACATGATTTTATTATTTGTTTTAATATTTATTCCATGGCATAAAACATAATTAAATTTTTTTGTGTTTACTTTGCAGTGTCATTATCCTCTACTCGTGCATGGGTGTGTGAACCATGACTTCCCCCAAGACCTACACCATTCCATATCTAAATTATCTACATTTGTATGTTGGTTCACATCAAAGGAGATTCATACGGCTAGTTGTTAATCCCTAAATAATGACACATTACCCATTAATTGGGGCATATTAAATTAGTAATGTTATTTTATTTATGTTGGTTTGGGTCCATTAGTTGTAATTGTACCTCCAAGTCTCCTATATATACCAAGGAGACATTTTCATTTGGAATCATCTTGTATTTGGACATTTATGTGGTGTATAAGGAGGTAGCCCCCTCGAAGAGGCTTATTATTTGAATTTCTCTCTTATTTGAGAGAACAACAATGTCATCATGCTAATTGAGGAAGATAATCAGGGTGATGACAACGGAGAGTTATGTGTACATATTTTATGTCATCATTTAGATTGTTGTTGCATCTTTCTCTTATCATTATTTCGCTAATTACATTGTTTTTTATTCATCTTGTGACGAAGGAAATGAAAAGTTAATTATAAAAAATCTTTGAACAATTTTATTTGGTTAATAGTTAGTTTGATGCATAATATGTTTGTCTTTCAAACTAATTGTGATTGCATGGAATGATTGATTGAAATAGAATTTTTTATTTTTATTTGAATATATTTATATGTTGTTGCATGTTTAATATAAAATTTTAAGAATTATTTTCGTGATAAAGTCACAACAACATGTTTTTATAAACAATTCTACAAACATTTTATAGTTGACATTTTATATAATTGGTAAGATTCACAAAGGTTTTTACACTTAAAACTAAGTATTTCCAATCGCGAAATCTTGAAAAATGTCAAACTAGTTAAACTTTTAATGGGATATGAAATTCTACTTTCTCCATATAAAGTTTTATGATGTTGAAACCACTCTCAAACATCTTGGAAAAATTAATTCCAATGCTAACATTCAACTAAAATGGTAGAAAAGTCTTTTCCTTGTAGGAGAAATATGTCAAGTTTGAAGTTTTTAAGAATTTATTTTTACAAGTAATTGCCAAATACAAATCTAAGAATTTTTTTTTTTTCAAAAAGGCCTTAATATGTTAGAAGCTTGATCCCTTACCAACATGTTTTTGAAGCATTGAGACTTAAAAAAGAGATTTCCAAAACATTGTTTCGTTGTCACAATGGTGTTAGAATTCTGATGTTTATAGAAGGTGTCATTTATCCATTTATTAACAATCCTCCTACCCTTTGACACACTCAAGAACTTGTATAAAGAACTTTTGTTAGTGATATGGCTTTGATCCTTCAATATCTTAGGGAAATTTTAAGTTTTTCATTGTATATCCTTACTTGAGAATTTGAGTTATGAATATTTTAAACCATGCATGAGTTATTTAATTATTATTTTTAATTATATATATATATATATATATATATATATATATATATATATATGCAATGACATATAATTTTATAGTTGGAAACATGTTTAAATATTGCATGGTAATATTTTAATTTACATATAGTTTCTTATTTATCCTAATAATCTATGTTGATATTAGAAGTAATAATATGGTTGATACGCATGTTTAATAGTACAACCTTTTTGATGATATGTTAACATGTTGATTCAAAAACTAGGTTTATGTTCATGTATTTTGTGATATTCAACATCAACATATAAATTAAATACATCAACAGGAAACAAACAAGTCAAATAACTGCTATAACATATTTGGTCCAATTGATGTGATAATCATATCTGGTCCAATCAATGTGATAATCATATCTGGTCCAATCGATGTGATAATCATATCTACAACAATAGTGGAGGCCTGGTATGTAGTAGAAGATGATGGATGGGCAAGAGGAAGTGGAATAGCACGTGGTGGAGGAACACGTGTTTCCTGCTGATTTGGGTGAGGTGAAGGAGGAGGAGGAGGGCGTGGAGAAGGATCATGGACACCCTCATCAGTCGATGGGGTACTAGATGAATGAGTATTGGAGGAATAGTGTGTATCATCGAAAACCCTCCTCGCTCATAGTAACCTACTAGCTTCGACGATATGTTGCATAAGAGGCATCATATCGTGCGTCATCTCTCTCCAAATATCAAAGAGCATAGGATCTTCCCTGATGTATCACATAAACACATGGAAAACTCCCACCTCAACCAAAAGTGCACATATTTGATCTCCCAACTCCAACCTAACTCTAGTATCTTGCCTATGGTGCATGCCACCGGGTATCTACACCTGAGGACCCTGACCCAACGTGGCCTCAAGCATCTCATCATCCGCATCTGGTGGGGGAGGAGGCACATCCCCAAGGAATATGCCAATATATAAAAAATATTTAGTACACAACAATAATTAGAAATTTTCATTAAACAATTTAATAAAACAAGACAAAGAAGGTGTTAGAATCAATTTATTCTAATTAAGTAAGACAATAAAATGAAACTAGATTAATTTAAAAAAAAAAACACTAATATTACCTATAGAACAGGGTAGCTCATCCAGTGTGAAGAGGATGCTCAAATATCCTCACCAAAATAACCACACGTAAGGACACAACACAATCATGAATATGTGATCAACTTCAATGGCTAGTAGCCCTAGTGTGTTAATGGAAATCCTAGCTGAAAACTCTGGTTGGACCCTCTTGGGCATCATCTTGCTCCACATATGCATCTACACCTGATTCATAGACCTATAAGGATGACGGAAAAAAGTAGGCCTTGTCTCTAGAAGCCCCTCCAAAAATAAGCAAAACAAATCTAAAGAAAAAGGGAGGTTCTCCTTCCCATGTATCATAGCACGACATGTATCTAGAGCTATACCAAACTGTTGCAAAAAAATGGTTGACCATCTAATACAACACAACCTCTTTACCAAAGAATCAACATAATACAAAAGAGTGTAACTAATGTGCTTCCCATCACTGGTAAAGTATGCAATGGTCGTCACTAACAATGAGAGGCACCTAACCTCCTCTTCAATGAAAGAAGTGATCCTTAGCTTTCCACCAGGCACCTGAAAATCAGCTGGAGAAAGTACAACAACTACAATATATCTCTGAGAGTACATGAGTTGAATCTCTTTTGCAACACTGACTAAGACATCGAGGAACTAGGGAAAATTCTCCCCTCTACTGGATAGCCCAGTGATAAAATATGTATCCTCCTAAATGGGTTGGAACCACTGATTAGGAATGACACATAAATCATGTCGATGGACATCCCCTCGACGAATCAGCTGCACCAAGAACTTGGATTTCCCCTTCAGGGATGTAGCCTCCTCCTAGTACTTAAGGATGCTTGCATTCCTGAAGAGGACTTGGGTTGCAACAATAATAGGGTGAGGGTACAAATCCCTCTCCCACTCCCTCGGCTCCCAATCCCATACAAAATTGTACAATTCAACCCTTTTCTCCTACTCCTGTTGCTTCTCTCTTCAATGAAATATTTTCATGATTAACATATAAAATAAATCAACCTCATACATAAAACATAAAAGAAAAATTAAATGATTTTTTTTTATAAATACAAAAAAAAAAAATCTTAAAAAGATATGTAAATTTCATCATCAGTGCACCCAAGAAATAGTCAAGCACTACCCGTGTTGCGTATATTACTTGTGAGCATTGTCTACAATGCACACATGTAACATAACACACCATATAAAATTTGTTATATTATTTTATGTTGTGAATTGTATAACATACCGCACAAGGCCATCAAGTTTAATCGACAGACCGCCTAAAATAATAAAAACTTAAAATCCTAAAGCACTGTATAACCATTTAAAAAAAAATAGTTACTACGGTGCATAGCCTTTCCAAACATGCATCGATGTGTTACAGGAAAGAAGACGCACCACACCAATAATTTTTAAAAAGATGATAATTACTGTAATTTGGCATTTAGGATCTATTTTTTTATGGCGGTGCATTAGGTAATCATTAATGCACTGGTGCATAAGTTTACCAATGCATCACATAAAATAATATATCTTATTTATGTAGTGCATCATTTAACGTAACGCCCCGATGAGTTAACTTATTTCGATGCACCATGAAAAATTAACTATATTATTTTAGGCTATGCGTTGGTAAAATTACACACAAGTGTGTTCAAATTTACCCAATGCACTAGTGCGTAGAGTTTACAAATGCACCGCCGAAAAAAATTAGGCATGGTGTTTCAGTGCACCCTTTAAATTTTCAGGGTCCACCATCTAGGAGTGTAAAAGGTGGAAGGAATCCTGCCTCCCATGATAAAGCCAGGGCTCATCCCCCCACTTTAATGGGATTCATGTGTGGGAATCAAAACTGATGGGATGGGCATGGGAATGCTAGGTAGGCTAGTTGATGGAAAAGAGGACATGGTCGATATCCCCCAAATATAGGGACATGTAGAAATGAGCATAGATGGTGTAGGTCTAATGGAACTCAAATATGGTAAAGTGGATGTCACTGAGATGCCCCCAGTTCCACTCATCGATGGGAATGATCATCTAGCCACACTATATGAAAAACTTGGGCCTGACATGGTGTGAGGTTTGTTGAATAAAGAAATAGATTCACTAAAAGTTTCCCTTAGCTGGATAAGTATGGGTGTGTCTAGATTAGTCAAAGGAGGGTTAAAGTTGGGTGGAGGACTTTCATCGACCACTTCCAATTTGACCAAAATGGTCTCCTCAAACCAAATATGAGACTCTTTGAATTCAAAATCATTAATCTCATGTTTCTTGAGAGGTGGTTGTACCTGTATTATTATCTCTATTCCTCTTAATCAACGATACTGACACGATGATCATTCATGGTCAAAATAATATGTGGAAATATAAAAAAAAATCAACCTAAGGTCGATGTAGAATTGGAACCAAAGAGCACACCCCTAACAAATATAAGACAACAACAATAAAACTAATGGTTTAGGAGGCCTTCTGAAAAGAAACCCTTTGGGGGAGATAGAGTCCCCACAATATTGGCTAGTGAATGTATGGGGAGTGATGACTATGAACTATGTGAAAAAACCCTTACCGATATAAGTATCATTTATTAAAGAGGGAACCCTCCGGTAAAACTAATACCATGAACGAACGTCTGCCCCATGCACTATAGGAACATCCCACCTACAATCACCTTTGTAGGATACCTAAGAATGGTCAGTAAGGATACCACCTGACAATCAATGATCGAATGGAC
Source organism: Picea engelmannii (assembly GCA_009831015.1). Taxonomy (NCBI): domain Eukaryota; kingdom Viridiplantae; phylum Streptophyta; class Pinopsida; order Pinales; family Pinaceae; genus Picea; species Picea engelmannii. The sequence continues at coordinate 23,148 of ML788920.1, read as the reverse complement.
AATCGTAGTTCCAACCACATGTAAGGGCAGGTAGCTAATCCTGAAGCCTCGAAAGTGCTACCTCAAAGAGATGTTTGTTACCAATGAAACACATGTATATGTAGTGATAGAAGCGATACAAAAAATACCAAAACAATTATAGAGGGTCAATGTACCTACTTTCCTCGATGTGACCTTGTGCTTGGCTCTTATGTTAGAGGATTTTCGCAATATACTTGTTGCAAAAATAGATTTTACACTCTTTAATAACTTCCAAGTTTCATTTTGTGGCCTTGGAGAGTTCACTCTCCAATATTATCCCAAGGTCCTAAGCCTATATAATGTTGGTTCGCTAGCCAAGAAGAGAGTCTAGTTGATTTTAATTTATGAATATTTTCTTATGTTTTTTGTTTATTTCAATGGGAAGTAGATGAAACTTTAATGGTGTGTATGACTCTTGACCCAACTAACGTAATGCAAAGATGTCAATGCAATTTGTTGAATTCAATAAATTCTAGCTATGGGAGGGAAACATATATTATTTTTCTTTCCAAACTTTAAAATGAAAACTTACAAACACCAAGCAACCATGCAAGACAAATCAGAACCAAACTTTTAACAAGATATCAAACCAATCAATTTTCAACAATGCACTTTGTCCTTAATGCTTCAAAAGATTGTATGCATGCAAAGTTTTATTTTTATTTTTCCAAATATGATGCAAAAAGTTCCTTAATATAAACAAGAACACAATTTTCAAATGGAAAACCAACAAATGACCAACAAAGGGATGTAGGAAATTGGTAGTATTATTGAGAAGCACACTCCAATGTCCCTATAAGGATTTCAATTCAAAACTTCTTGTGACGGTGGATCTAGTAATGAACACAAACCACAAGAGGGGAAACAAACCAAATGCAATCAATGTGGGATATTACCATATCTAATTAGATCTATTGGGTTCACTTCCCAACTTCAGTGGATCACTAGATAACAAACAAGTGTACACAAGAAATCCAAGCACGCCACACAAACACACTTAAAATAACAATTCAAGAAAAAAGGTGTGACAAAAGGAAAAAACAAGAGAAAATATCGAAGGGCACATATCAATTACAGATCCCCAAGATTAGACATATATAGATTTGACCAAAGAAATTTGATTTTTTTGCAATTTTTGGGGCTTACAGGGGGTTTTGCGGGTCAGATGACCTACAATAGGCAACTAGTCCCTTGACACTAGTAGTATAACAAGCGACACCCTATAATGTTTTTTGGAAAAAATAAATATTTGAATCATATATGATAGACCTAAGAGATCTAATCTTTGAGGGAGTACTAAGGAAGAAAACAACCAAATAAAAAATAGAAAATAAAGGATAATAGGAAAGAGAAACTAAACTAGAGAAGAATCAAAGATTCTTCCCTGGTGGAGTCACCAATTTTTTATGGAGAAAATATCACCAATGGATAGTAAGATCTCCCCACAATCTACCTATTAGTCATGGACAAAGAATGGGATAGACTTTAATGGTTCTCCTAGAAACAAGAAATCATATTCATACTTATACCAGCAGTTGGTGGAATGACTTACCTTTTCCTGAAGGTTTTCCTTTCGTATCCTTGGTTGATGAAGTCCTAGAGATCTAGATACAAGCTCCTTCAACCTACTACCTATATGGAAGTGACAAAACATTTATGTCCTACTATTCTTCTTAGCATTAGAGTTCTAGATCTAGATTGGGTCTAACTTGATCTATGAAAGAATAAATCAAATGTGAAAATTTATGAATGGAACACAAAACTTTATGGGGAAACCAATGATCTATTAATTGAAATGAGAGAAATGCATAAAATAAATTACCTCTTAGTGTAGATTCATCTCTCCCTTCCTCTTTATCCTCCTCATCTCTTAAACAAACCTAGTAAATTCAGCTACAACTAATGTAGAATGAAGAAAGTCCTTTGTATTTAGACAACATAACTATGCAAATGATCCTTCCTTCTCATGCTCAGTATTTGACTTCTTTATATAGATTCTTGGAAGAGTCTTGGGAGAGATTCTAGATCTTGTAGAGACCAATGTAGACTCGAATGTTGTGATTTCCAAGGCTCGTGCCATGAAGAACCAAATCATCCCTCTCTCATCTCTTCAAAACTCCACAAATCTATAAGGTTGTTGATTGTTTGTCTTTTAGTGAATTGGTGTCAAGTGACATGTCTCTATTCATCTCATATGTAACCAACGACCCCCTCAAAAATTGTCTAAACCTTTAGATGAGAGTTGTGTCTTGGATTACATTTTTTGTTGTGTCCCTTTTGATAATATAGGGTGGAAATTAAGGATATAATAGTGTTTTCCACCGCTTGAACCTTAGAGAGGCTTGGTAAGTATGAGATCACTTAGATGGGTGGTTTTCCATTGACTTCCTCAAAGGGGGTCATTTTAGTATCAACATGATAGCTAATATTATACCACCATTTGTCTAAGGGTAACCATTGTACTCATTGGGATTATTTTTTATAATAAAAACAATGTATAAAAGATTTCCAACAGTCTTTGAAAGTTTCTATTTAGCCATGTCTTTAGGGGTGATATGGTGTGTTGAGATTCATTTGGTATACTAAAGATAAAACAACTCCTACTAGAAATTTTTAATGAAGGTAGGATCATGATCAGTTGTAATGGATTTATGAATGTCATGTAGTTTGAAAATATATGAATACTTTTTCTACTTAGAGGCTTTGAATGGGCATTACAGGTCATATAAGTGAGCATGTTTGGAAATTTGATAAAAAAATTATCATGATCACTAATTCATTTCTATATTTTGGTAAGCAAACAATGAATTCCATAGAAATGTCAGTCCAAAGGGTGGAAAGAATGGGTAAGAGTTGTAATTTTCTAGGGGGATTTATTGTTTCCTCCTCATGTCATTGGAAACTATCACATTTTACCACAAAAGTGTGGAAGTACTTCTTCATTCCTTCACAAAAGAATGAATGCTTAATCCTTTCATATGGTTTCTAAAACCAAAAATGACTTGTTGTGGGAGAGGAATGTAATTGAGATAACACTTTGGATTTAAATGGTGAATCCCAAACCAAACAAATACATCCCTTATAACAAATTTTATCATCTTTCAAAGTGTAGCTTGGGTGTGCCTATTGGTCAACCTATAGCTAGTGGATTATTGATCCGAAAATCCTTAGATACCATTTATTATTTTAAAATATGCATGTGAGCATCTAACCTAATTTATAATAATTCTTGATCATATTGAGGTTATTTGTAGAAAAATAATGATGTGCTTCTTATCCAAAATCTCATAAACTGATGATTTATTTGAAGAATTATGAGATAACACAACAAAAAATAAAAGAACTCAAATTACACAATATTGGTGACATATATTATTTCATCTTCAAATCCATTCTAGACAGTAAGACTTCTCTTCTTTATCTAAAAAAGTCAAATTACATTAAAACATGGACTTACAAAAGCCAATTTTATGGACTCTCTTTAATTTCACTACTCAAACTTAGAAAAGGGGTTTACCATTGATTTCCTTGGAAAATTTTGAGAAAAAATTATAAAGTCAACCATATTCAAAACTGGCTTTATTTTACCCTCTTTACATGCCAAACAATGCACATGGTGCTCATCAATGAAAATTTGGACTAATACTTTCACAAATGACCTCTTAGCACAAAAATAACATCATCATTGAACTTCTCTAGGAAAACCGAGAAAAATGAGTATAAACATGCCTAGGTTTGGAAAATATACCTCATGACACACATATCAAGACAATACCAAATTATGCTCCTTTCCTTGCACGCAAATCCATGCAATTTGTACCATACTTGGTCTTGGGACATATTCCTGCATTGGGATCCACACCATCATTGGGATGTGTGTTGGTCTTGGACTTCACACCCATAAATAGGTCGTGGGCCCCTAACTATACCCATCTTACACTCTATCAACATTTAAAACTCCGTTGGGGAATCCCATAGTATGTGGTTCCATTGGTATAGTGGTTAAGGAGTTAGAAATATATATGGTAGGTTGGGGGATTAAACCCCGACGACCTCTGATTGTTTCGTGGCTTTGTTGTATTCATTGGTGGAATATACTATATGGTTATACATATGCGGTTGCATATAGTTTTTAATGCCCCATGGATCTTGACACACAGTTATATGATATACCATGAAACCATATATTATGGGTCGAGGGTTTATCCCTCATCCCCCTTGCCCATTCAAACCTTAACCAAACTTAAATAACATTTACAACATATATGGTTAACAACTAATGTTGGTGTGATGGTAGAAGGGCTTGGGTAAGGTTATGGGAGGTCGTGATTTTGACCCCCATCAGCTCCCATTAAATTTTGATATCCACAAACCATAATAGGCTAATGAGGTATTTCCATGTGGCAGTCTCTTATTGTCTTCTTTGTACCACATGTCAATCCATAATTGGTGCCAACTGTATGTATGGATTTCCCAGTCACCTACCAACTTGTCATGCCACATCATCACTGTAAGGCCTGTATAATCATGCCAGGTGACACCCTTTCAATGGTGACATGTGTCACATTTAGCACTTTGAATTTTTCCTTTTTGTCCTGGTTTGACCCAAACTTTGACCATCCATAATGTTTTCATACGAACTCTGTTTGAGGTTATTTTTGCGTCGTTGGAAATATATCACCAAGCTCTACACAATTGTGTATTTTTAAAGAGCATTTGAGATGGTGAAATGTTGATCTTTTTTGGATCCTCCTGGTCCTTTGTGAGCGTTCTTGATCTTCATGGACCTTATGTGAACATTCTGTATCCTTCTAAATAAATCATGTTCATGATATTGGCATCTAATCACCATTCTTGATGTGTATCTACTTGCATCTAGTCAAGCACTGAGAAATATAAGGAAAATAGGGACCCTTCCTCATCATACTTCCTAGAGAGAGCTTAAGACAATTTCCTTACCCTTATTATAGATCATGATCTCATAATCATAGCCTAATATTTTTGTGACACTTTTTTTTTCTCTTGGGAGGAAATAATATATTCCAAGAATTATTCTAGGGTATGATGGTTTGTTTTAATCTCTAAATGGTGTCTTATCAAGTAAGGAGACCAAATTTCAATTGCATGAACAATATACAATATTTCCTTCTCACAGATGGATTTTACCAACTCTATACCACATAATTCATTACTTGCTATGATCCCAAGGGTGGCATATATGGGGTTATATCTATATGACATGACCCCAAGGAGGAGAACATATGGGATTACATGTACATGTAATGTGTGAATGCATATATAATAGGGTCAACATAATAATAAAGGGACCACATGTGCAATGTATGAATAGGGTTATATAGATATCATGTAGTCATTATTGAAGGACGTGAATTGTGATGTATGAATGTATTTGGGTATTTGGATGCATGTAACATCCCGCTCTGGGGCACTGAGAAAACTTATTCTTTGAGGACACTTGCTCGCAAGTGATCTGGACTTTTATGATATGAAAACATTTATCCTTGATTTTGATGCATTATGGTAGATGACATGATTTTTTACTGCATTGACATAGACATGTGCTATTGACTCGGTTTTACTGAGTGTGCAGGGTTTTGGACCTTGAGGATGTAGAGGCATCGACGGAACCCCTTGGACTCCGGATCGAGTCAGGGAGTGTGCTTTGGGGTTTGATTGTTTTACTGTGATTTTAGTACATTTGATTAGATGATATGATGTGGACATGTTCTGACATGATTGTTGATGATGTAGGTTGCCAATAGCTTGTCGACCAGACTCACATATGGAGTAAAGGGGCCACACACATGACTACCAGAGAGGTTGAGAGAGAGGTGTGGACAGCAGCCCTACCACAGCCTACTAGCACTCCCGCCGTGGCTCGAACTGTAGGTTAATGATCACCTAGTTTGAGAGGACCCAGGATGCCGCGAGGGTAGATGATGCCGTGGGGGTAGATTGCGATAGTCTCTCGCGATGATTCTAAGGGGCGCGCAATAAGGCGGGGGCCTTATTCCTTAGAAACCCTTAGTCTCCCACAAGTTCACCTGGCAGAGTGTTGACTCCAGGGGTTATTGATGTCTACCAATCAGTCAAGAGGCAAGTGGCACCCTTGGAGAACATGGTGCATCCTAAAGGGCATGTCGCGCAAAAGAAACAGAAGAGGCGAGTGGCACCCTTGGAGCACATAGTGCGTCCTGAAGGGCACGTCGCGCAAAAGAAACACTAGAGGCGAGTGGCACCCTTGGAGCACGTAGTGCGTCCTAAAGGGCACGTCACGATGATGATGTTAAAGGAATGAACCTAGATGGCCCTAAGACTAATATCTCATTAAGAAATTTTAAAACAACTTCCCTAATTAAAATGTTTCTTAGTTCAGAATCTAAGTCCTAAGTCTAAAACTTTCCAAGGGTAAAACTTTGTCTACCCTTAAGAATTTACCTCTCTAAAAATAAAATAATAGAGTTTAAAATAAAAACCACTTAAGTAATGATTGTGGACTTCATAAATTTTTGGGTAAAATGAAGAATTTAATTATTTAACTTGTGAAAGTGTGAAAAGATATTAATTTAATAATAAAAAGAGAAGTGGTTAAATTTCACAACTACCGTTTTTAGCTCTAATAAAAAGGGGAAAGAGGAAATTATAAAAATTAGGAAAATAGGGAATAAGGCAACATAAAAAGGGACAGAGGGAAACACATGGTAAAAAGAGGGAAACCAACTTAGGAAAGAATCGACATTTAAGAAACTTCTAATTTTGAACTAAATTAGCAACTTCATTTTAGGAAAAGTATTTAAAAACCTGTAAGGGAATCTAGGAACACCTAGGAGTAAATTTAGGAGCAACTCTAGGTGGGTGAGGGAAATGAGACAATTAATAAATTAAAGAGAATAATTATTGGAGGAAAGTGGGGGATGAATGACACTTGTTCGATGGAGAATTTTTAGAAGATTTTTTTTTAAACTTAAATTAAATAAGATTTAGGGAAACTTTGGAAGTCATAAAACTCTATAAAAGAGAGGAAGGAGGAGGAAGAAGGGGGATCGGCTGTTAGCGTAACGTTACGCTGCTAGATTTGTGACTTGATTGATTTACTTGTGGGAGTTGGGATTTCCTAGCTCGGATAGGAGTGGTAGCTCGGCCTTGCGAGGCGAGCTGGGAGTTAGACGTACCATCTGGATAGTGTGTGGCCCATTTGCAGCTTGGGGGGTTAAGGGGGAAGCCGAGTACCCCTAGCGTTGGCTGGGAGGTACCGGTGAGTTCTTGACGGTCGACGAGCGGGAGTGGCACAGAGCGTGGGACATCATTCAGAGTGGGCGAAAGGTAAAGGTATGTCCTTCTATTTAGTAGAGTAGGATGTATTATGTCGTATGTTGGGATGGGAACCTCTAGTGTACAGGGATTGAATGATTGTTTTGTGTAAATTACTTAAGGGAGATTTTGCACTACTCTTCTTATACCTTTGGCCTGCAATTCCCAACCGATCTTGTCAGTATTGATTTATGCGAAATTTACGCTCCGCATTTTACTGTCTAAAACGAAGGATAACCGAGGGTAAATTCTTACTGAGGCATCACAACATTATCCCTGGCATCCGCTTACTATCATCAGCCCTTCCTTCTTCTTTTTATTGGTCTCCTGAAACAAAGGGTGCTTAATTCTGTTTTGCGTCGGCTCTTGATGATTTGGCTAGTTTTACCATTCCAACGTCTTATTTATAAAGGATGTACGAATTTTGCCCCGACATTCATAGCCTTGAAATTTAAATTTGAGTTTTACTTTCAAGATTGTGTTTCCACTTTGCATATTTTAACACATTAACGACGATTTTACCCACCTCGTTTTAGAAATTTTTAGAGGCTTTCGTGCATAGATGAGATTAATTGTGGCTGCGATGGTTGACTGCCCCGGACATTCATCCTCCACCCCGTTTGATTTATTTTACACTTGAGTCTCTTTCTAAATCAAATTTCCCATCGGTTGACTGTGTCTGCGCCCTTTTAAATTTCCTTGGGTAGTGACGTGTATTGCAATATTGTTAACCCATGGGCTTCCCTCGAATTGGTTGCCTGGATGCTTGGTTTATTGGAACTTGTTTGATATACTTTGACACTTAGAGGATCGTTCTCGGTTTGTCTTCATCGTGGAATATAACCAAAGACTCACAAATTTTATTGATGTGATGCTCGGTGGCTCAACTGTCCTGTCCAAACCCCCACCCAGTTCTGTGGATGGCCGCATCCCATCCTTGCCTCTATTTTGTTGGGTAGCGTGTACGTAGCACGCAACCCCGAGGATCCTCGTGGTGCCTTCTGTAGATGCCTTCTCTCTGGGCATGTTTGTGGCTCGAGATGGATGTGTAACTTTGTGTTCTTGATGGATTGAACTAGAACCCTAGGTATTCTCCTCAGTCGACATCCCTGCACAGATCAGTGATACCAGCTGTTGAGACGGTATGGTTACACGGGTTTTGCTCTGCGTTTTTTTTGTCCCTTTTGTTTTAACCTCCCTACGTTTCATTTTTGCACACCTGAGTGTTGGCGTGGGAATTACAGGATGGGTAGGTGCATGCACAGATGGAGGCGATGTCTCTAGAGGCATGCTATGCCCATTACCAAAATGACTATCGCCCATTTCTGAATCGCCTGACTTTAAGGACCTTGACTTGTCCCTGTGTTTCTCCTTAAATTCTTGTCATCTTGTTCTGGGGTTCAGTCAACACAGCTAGTTAACTGACTCGAACTTACGCGCTCCTTTATAGGCACAAACTTCTCCTGACCCGTGTTTTCCACTTCGACTTGAAAAATAGGGGTTGGTTATGATTGAACCTGCGCACGGTTTTTGTTAGCATGCAATTACGTTAGCATGGAAACCCCTTAGTGTATTAGTTCCATCTCATTAAGGAAGTTGGGGCTAGTGCAGTTTCTGTTGTGGTTCCATCATAAGAACCGCTTGACAATTCGATTGAATAATAGTTGTTTGTGTTGGATTTTTTTTGAAAGTTAATTTCATCATTATATCAAGTTTGCCATTGCTTTTGAAAAAAAGAGGGGCCAACAAGATTACCTTTTTATTCTTTTTGAGCGAGGTGACAAGGTTTAGTTGATGAGCCCCATCTTGAACTTATAGTTTATTTTTATTTTAAACGATTAAGTTGACCGAGAGTTTTAGTGGAATAAACCCACCTTTTTCATCCTTTGTAAGTCCTTATATAGAAATTTGCATGGCAATTTCTGTTACCGAGGAGTTGTTAACTTGTACCATCCTGTTCGGATAAGTAATGAAATTGTTAGCACATGAACTCTAATATTATTTAGTTGCCATTTTATGGTAACATAGAATGAAAAATATATTGTTATTCTATTGGATATGTTACTGAAGTTTTATTGTTATTGATAATATAATTTGGTTTAGTAATGAGTAGAAGCATTGTTGCTGTAATTTATATTGTTATTGAAATATGTAGAGGTAATGTCATTGTAAAAGGTTGTTTCTAATTATGTAAGAGTAATGTTTATGCAATATAAAATAGAGTGTAATGTTAGTGTTAGATAACATATAAAAAGTAATGTCACTGTTATTTTGTTGCAACGTTATGGTAATCTTATGGTCATTG
>ML788920.1:0-13390 GCA_009831015.1 Picea engelmannii | reverse complement strand
TATGCAATGACATATAATTTTATAGTTGGAAACATGTTTAAATATTGCATGGTAATATTTTAATTTACATATAGTTTCTTATTTATCCTAATAATCTATGTTGATATTAGAAGTAATAATATGGTTGATATGCATGTTTAATAGTACAACCTTTTTGATGATATGTTAACATGTTGATTCAAAAACTAGGTTTATGTTCATGTATTTTGTGATATTCAACATCAACATATAAATTAAATACATCAACAGGAAAAAAACAAGTCAAATAACTGCTATAACATATCTGGTCCAATCGATGTGATAATCATATCTGGTCCAATCGATGTGATAATCATATCTACAATAATAGTGGAGGCCTGGTATGTAGTAGAAGATGATGGATGGGCAAGAGGAAGATGAATAGCACGTGATGGAGGAACATGTGTTTCCTGCTCATTTGGGTGAGGTGAAGGAGGAGGAGGAGGGCGTGGAGAAGGATCATGGACACCCTCATCAGTTGATGGGGTACTAGATGAATGAGTATTGGAGGAATAGTGTGTATCATCGAAAACCCTCCTCGCTCATAGTAACCTACTAGCTTCGACAATATGTTGCATAAGAGGCATCATATCATGCGTCATCTCTCTCCAAATATCAAAGAGCATAGGATCTTCCCTGATGTATCACATAAACACATGGAAAACTCCCACCTCAACCAAAAGTGCACATATTTGATCACCCAACTCCAACCTAAATCTAGTATCTTGCCTATGGTGCATGCCACCGGGTATCTACACCTGAGGACCCTGACCCAACGTGGCCTCAAGCATCTCATCATCCGCATCTGGTGGGGGAGGAGGCACATTCCCAAGGAATATGCCAATATATAAAAAATATATAGTACACAACAATAATTAGAAATTTTCATTAAACAATTTAATAAAACAAGACAAAGAAGGTGTTAGAATCAATTTATTCTAATTAAGTAAGACAATAAAATGAAACTAGATTAATTTAAAAACAAAAACACTAATATTACCTATAGAACAGGGTAGCTCATCCAGTGTGAAGAGGATGCTCAAATATCCTCACCAATATAACCACACGTAAGGACACAACACAATCATGAATATGTGATCAACTTCAATGGCTAGTAGCCTTAGTGTGTTAATGGAAATCCTAGCTGAAAACTCTGGTTGGACCCTCTTGGGAATCATCTTGCTCCACATATGCATCTACACCTGATTCATATACCTATAAGGATGACGGAAACAAGTAGGCCTTGTCTCTAGAAGCCTCTCCAAAAATAAACAAAACAAATCTAAAGAAAAAGGGAGGTTCTCCTTCCCACGTATCATAGCACGACATGTATCTAGAGCTATACCAAACTGTTGCAAAAAAATGGTTGACCATCTAATACAACACAACCTCTTTACCAAAGAATCAACATAATACAAAAGAGTGTAACTAATGTGCTTCCCATCATTGATAAAGTATGCAATGGTCGTCACTAACAGTGAGAGGCACCTAACCTCCTCTTCACTGAAAGAAGTGATCCTTAGCTTTCCACCAGGCACCTGAAAATCAGTTGGAGAAAGTACAACAACTACAATATATCTCTGAGAGTACATGAGTTGAATCTCTTTTGCAACACTGACTAAGACATCGAGGAACTAGGGAAAATTCTCCCCTCTCCTGGATAGCCCAGTGATAAAATATGTATCCTCCTAAATGGGTTGGAACCACTGATTAGGAATGACACATAAATCATGTCGATGGACATCCCCTCGACGAATCAGCTGCACCAAGAACTTGGATTTCCCCTTCAGGGATGTAGCCTCCTCCTAGTACTTAAGGATGCTTGCATTCCTGAAGAGGACTTGGGTTGCAACAATAATAGGGTGAGGGTACAAATCCCTCTCCCACTCCCTCGGCTCCCAATCCCATACAAAATTGTACAATTCAACCCTTTTCTCCTACTCCTGTTGCTTCTCTCTTCAATGAAATATTTTCATGATTAACATATAAAATAAATCAACCTCATACATAAAACATAAAAGAAAAATTAAATGATTTTTTTTTATAAATACAAAAAAAAAAAATCTTAAAAAGATATGTAAATTTCATCATCAGTGCACCCAAGAAATAGTCAAGCACTACCCGTGTTGCGTATATTACTTGTGAGCATTGTCTACAATGCACACATGTAACATAACACACCATATAAAATTTGTTATATTATTTTATGTTGTGAATTGTATAACATACCGCACAAGGCCATCAAGTTTAATCGACAGACCGCCTAAAATAATAAAAACTTAAAATCCTAAAGCACTGTATAACCATTTAAAAAAAAATAGTTACTACGGTGCATAGCCTTTCCAAACATGCATCGATGTGTTACAGGAAAGAAGACGCACCACACCAATAATTTTTAAAAAGATGATAATTACTGTAATTTGGCATTTAGGATCTATTTTTTTATGGCGGTGCATTAGGTAATCATTAATGCACTGGTGCATAAGTTTACCAATGCATCACATAAAATAATATATCTTATTTATGTAGTGCATCATTTAACGTAACGCCCCGATGAGTTAACTTATTTCGATGCACCATGAAAAATTAACTATATTATTTTAGGCTATGCGTTGGTAAAATTACACACAAGTGTGTTCAAATTTACCCAATGCACTAGTGCGTAGAGTTTACAAATGCACCGCCGAAAAAAATTAGGCATGGTGTTTCAGTGCACCCTTTAAATTTTCAGGGTCCACCATCTAGGAGTGTAAAAGGTGGAAGGAATCCTGCCTCCCATGATAAAGCCAGGGCTCATCCCCCCACTTTAATGGGATTCATGTGTGGGAATCAAAACTGATGGGATGGGCATGGGAATGCTAGGTAGGCTAGTTGATGGAAAAGAGGACATGGTCGATATCCCCCAAATATAGGGACATGTAGAAATGAGCATAGATGGTGTAGGTCTAATGGAACTCAAATATGGTAAAGTGGATGTCACTGAGATGCCCCCAGTTCCACTCATCGATGGGAATGATCATCTAGCCACACTATATGAAAAACTTGGGCCTGACATGGTGTGAGGTTTGTTGAATAAAGAAATAGATTCACTAAAAGTTTCCCTTAGCTGGATAAGTATGGGTGTGTCTAGATTAGTCAAAGGAGGGTTAAAGTTGGGTGGAGGACTTTCATCGACCACTTCCAATTTGACCAAAATGGTCTCCTCAAACCAAATATGAGACTCTTTGAATTCAAAATCATTAATCTCATGTTTCTTGAGAGGTGGTTGTACCTGTATTATTATCTCTATTCCTCTTAATCAACGATACTGACACGATGATCATTCATGGTCAAAATAATATGTGGAAATATAAAAAAAAATCAACCTAAGGTCGATGTAGAATTGGAACCAAAGAGCACACCCCTAACAAATATAAGACAACAACAATAAAACTAATGGTTTAGGAGGCCTTCTGAAAAGAAACCCTTTGGGGGAGATAGAGTCCCCACAATATTGGCTAGTGAATGTATGGGGAGTGATGACTATGAACTATGTGAAAAAACCCTTACCGATATAAGTATCATTTATTAAAGAGGGAACCCTCCGGTAAAACTAATACCATGAACGAACGTCTGCCCCATGCACTATAGGAACATCCCACCTACAATCACCTTTGTAGGATACCTAAGAATGGTCAGTAAGGATACCACCTGACAATCAATGATCGAATGGACAATCGTAGTTCCAACCACATGTAAGGGCAGGTAGCTAATCCTGAAGCCTCGAAAGTGCTACCTCAAAGAGATGTTTGTTACCAATGAAACACATGTATATGTAGTGATAGAAGCGATACAAAAAATACCAAAACAATTATAGAGGGTCAATGTACCTACTTTCCTCGATGTGACCTTGTGCTTGGCTCTTATGTTAGAGGATTTTCGCAATATACTTGTTGCAAAAATAGATTTTACACTCTTTAATAACTTCCAAGTTTCATTTTGTGGCCTTGGAGAGTTCACTCTCCAATATTATCCCAAGGTCCTAAGCCTATATAATGTTGGTTCGCTAGCCAAGAAGAGAGTCTAGTTGATTTTAATTTATGAATATTTTCTTATGTTTTTTGTTTATTTCAATGGGAAGTAGATGAAACTTTAATGGTGTGTATGACTCTTGACCCAACTAACGTAATGCAAAGATGTCAATGCAATTTGTTGAATTCAATAAATTCTAGCTATGGGAGGGAAACATATATTATTTTTCTTTCCAAACTTTAAAATGAAAACTTACAAACACCAAGCAACCATGCAAGACAAATCAGAACCAAACTTTTAACAAGATATCAAACCAATCAATTTTCAACAATGCACTTTGTCCTTAATGCTTCAAAAGATTGTATGCATGCAAAGTTTTATTTTTATTTTTCCAAATATGATGCAAAAAGTTCCTTAATATAAACAAGAACACAATTTTCAAATGGAAAACCAACAAATGACCAACAAAGGGATGTAGGAAATTGGTAGTATTATTGAGAAGCACACTCCAATGTCCCTATAAGGATTTCAATTCAAAACTTCTTGTGACGGTGGATCTAGTAATGAACACAAACCACAAGAGGGGAAACAAACCAAATGCAATCAATGTGGGATATTACCATATCTAATTAGATCTATTGGGTTCACTTCCCAACTTCAGTGGATCACTAGATAACAAACAAGTGTACACAAGAAATCCAAGCACGCCACACAAACACACTTAAAATAACAATTCAAGAAAAAAGGTGTGACAAAAGGAAAAAACAAGAGAAAATATCGAAGGGCACATATCAATTACAGATCCCCAAGATTAGACATATATAGATTTGACCAAAGAAATTTGATTTTTTTGCAATTTTTGGGGCTTACAGGGGGTTTTGCGGGTCAGATGACCTACAATAGGCAACTAGTCCCTTGACACTAGTAGTATAACAAGCGACACCCTATAATGTTTTTTGGAAAAAATAAATATTTGAATCATATATGATAGACCTAAGAGATCTAATCTTTGAGGGAGTACTAAGGAAGAAAACAACCAAATAAAAAATAGAAAATAAAGGATAATAGGAAAGAGAAACTAAACTAGAGAAGAATCAAAGATTCTTCCCTGGTGGAGTCACCAATTTTTTATGGAGAAAATATCACCAATGGATAGTAAGATCTCCCCACAATCTACCTATTAGTCATGGACAAAGAATGGGATAGACTTTAATGGTTCTCCTAGAAACAAGAAATCATATTCATACTTATACCAGCAGTTGGTGGAATGACTTACCTTTTCCTGAAGGTTTTCCTTTCGTATCCTTGGTTGATGAAGTCCTAGAGATCTAGATACAAGCTCCTTCAACCTACTACCTATATGGAAGTGACAAAACATTTATGTCCTACTATTCTTCTTAGCATTAGAGTTCTAGATCTAGATTGGG
The DNA here is from genome assembly GCA_009831015.1 of Picea engelmannii. NCBI lineage: Eukaryota > Viridiplantae > Streptophyta > Pinopsida > Pinales > Pinaceae > Picea > Picea engelmannii. The sequence continues at coordinate 7,934 of ML788920.1, read as the reverse complement.
TCTAACTTGATCTATGAAAGAATAAATCAAATGTGAAAATTTATGAATGGAACACAAAACTTTATGGGGAAACCAATGATCTATTAATTGAAATGAGAGAAATGCATAAAATAAATTACCTCTTAGTGTAGATTCATCTCTCCCTTCCTCTTTATCCTCCTCATCTCTTAAACAAACCTAGTAAATTCAGCTACAACTAATGTAGAATGAAGAAAGTCCTTTGTATTTAGACAACATAACTATGCAAATGATCCTTCCTTCTCATGCTCAGTATTTGACTTCTTTATATAGATTCTTGGAAGAGTCTTGGGAGAGATTCTAGATCTTGTAGAGACCAATGTAGACTCGAATGTTGTGATTTCCAAGGCTCGTGCCATGAAGAACCAAATCATCCCTCTCTCATCTCTTCAAAACTCCACAAATCTATAAGGTTGTTGATTGTTTGTCTTTTAGTGAATTGGTGTCAAGTGACATGTCTCTATTCATCTCATATGTAACCAACGACCCCCTCAAAAATTGTCTAAACCTTTAGATGAGAGTTGTGTCTTGGATTACATTTTTTGTTGTGTCCCTTTTGATAATATAGGGTGGAAATTAAGGATATAATAGTGTTTTCCACCGCTTGAACCTTAGAGAGGCTTGGTAAGTATGAGATCACTTAGATGGGTGGTTTTCCATTGACTTCCTCAAAGGGGGTCATTTTAGTATCAACATGATAGCTAATATTATACCACCATTTGTCTAAGGGTAACCATTGTACTCATTGGGATTATTTTTTATAATAAAAACAATGTATAAAAGATTTCCAACAGTCTTTGAAAGTTTCTATTTAGCCATGTCTTTAGGGGTGATATGGTGTGTTGAGATTCATTTGGTATACTAAAGATAAAACAACTCCTACTAGAAATTTTTAATGAAGGTAGGATCATGATCAGTTGTAATGGATTTATGAATGTCATGTAGTTTGAAAATATATGAATACTTTTTCTACTTAGAGGCTTTGAATGGGCATTACAGGTCATATAAGTGAGCATGTTTGGAAATTTGATAAAAAAATTATCATGATCACTAATTCATTTCTATATTTTGGTAAGCAAACAATGAATTCCATAGAAATGTCAGTCCAAAGGGTGGAAAGAATGGGTAAGAGTTGTAATTTTCTAGGGGGATTTATTGTTTCCTCCTCATGTCATTGGAAACTATCACATTTTACCACAAAAGTGTGGAAGTACTTCTTCATTCCTTCACAAAAGAATGAATGCTTAATCCTTTCATATGGTTTCTAAAACCAAAAATGACTTGTTGTGGGAGAGGAATGTAATTGAGATAACACTTTGGATTTAAATGGTGAATCCCAAACCAAACAAATACATCCCTTATAACAAATTTTATCATCTTTCAAAGTGTAGCTTGGGTGTGCCTATTGGTCAACCTATAGCTAGTGGATTATTGATCCGAAAATCCTTAGATACCATTTATTATTTTAAAATATGCATGTGAGCATCTAACCTAATTTATAATAATTCTTGATCATATTGAGGTTATTTGTAGAAAAATAATGATGTGCTTCTTATCCAAAATCTCATAAACTGATGATTTATTTGAAGAATTATGAGATAACACAACAAAAAATAAAAGAACTCAAATTACACAATATTGGTGACATATATTATTTCATCTTCAAATCCATTCTAGACAGTAAGACTTCTCTTCTTTATCTAAAAAAGTCAAATTACATTAAAACATGGACTTACAAAAGCCAATTTTATGGACTCTCTTTAATTTCACTACTCAAACTTAGAAAAGGGGTTTACCATTGATTTCCTTGGAAAATTTTGAGAAAAAATTATAAAGTCAACCATATTCAAAACTGGCTTTATTTTACCCTCTTTACATGCCAAACAATGCACATGGTGCTCATCAATGAAAATTTGGACTAATACTTTCACAAATGACCTCTTAGCACAAAAATAACATCATCATTGAACTTCTCTAGGAAAACCGAGAAAAATGAGTATAAACATGCCTAGGTTTGGAAAATATACCTCATGACACACATATCAAGACAATACCAAATTATGCTCCTTTCCTTGCACGCAAATCCATGCAATTTGTACCATACTTGGTCTTGGGACATATTCCTGCATTGGGATCCACACCATCATTGGGATGTGTGTTGGTCTTGGACTTCACACCCATAAATAGGTCGTGGGCCCCTAACTATACCCATCTTACACTCTATCAACATTTAAAACTCCGTTGGGGAATCCCATAGTATGTGGTTCCATTGGTATAGTGGTTAAGGAGTTAGAAATATATATGGTAGGTTGGGGGATTAAACCCCGACGACCTCTGATTGTTTCGTGGCTTTGTTGTATTCATTGGTGGAATATACTATATGGTTATACATATGCGGTTGCATATAGTTTTTAATGCCCCATGGATCTTGACACACAGTTATATGATATACCATGAAACCATATATTATGGGTCGAGGGTTTATCCCTCATCCCCCTTGCCCATTCAAACCTTAACCAAACTTAAATAACATTTACAACATATATGGTTAACAACTAATGTTGGTGTGATGGTAGAAGGGCTTGGGTAAGGTTATGGGAGGTCGTGATTTTGACCCCCATCAGCTCCCATTAAATTTTGATATCCACAAACCATAATAGGCTAATGAGGTATTTCCATGTGGCAGTCTCTTATTGTCTTCTTTGTACCACATGTCAATCCATAATTGGTGCCAACTGTATGTATGGATTTCCCAGTCACCTACCAACTTGTCATGCCACATCATCACTGTAAGGCCTGTATAATCATGCCAGGTGACACCCTTTCAATGGTGACATGTGTCACATTTAGCACTTTGAATTTTTCCTTTTTGTCCTGGTTTGACCCAAACTTTGACCATCCATAATGTTTTCATACGAACTCTGTTTGAGGTTATTTTTGCGTCGTTGGAAATATATCACCAAGCTCTACACAATTGTGTATTTTTAAAGAGCATTTGAGATGGTGAAATGTTGATCTTTTTTGGATCCTCCTGGTCCTTTGTGAGCGTTCTTGATCTTCATGGACCTTATGTGAACATTCTGTATCCTTCTAAATAAATCATGTTCATGATATTGGCATCTAATCACCATTCTTGATGTGTATCTACTTGCATCTAGTCAAGCACTGAGAAATATAAGGAAAATAGGGACCCTTCCTCATCATACTTCCTAGAGAGAGCTTAAGACAATTTCCTTACCCTTATTATAGATCATGATCTCATAATCATAGCCTAATATTTTTGTGACACTTTTTTTTTCTCTTGGGAGGAAATAATATATTCCAAGAATTATTCTAGGGTATGATGGTTTGTTTTAATCTCTAAATGGTGTCTTATCAAGTAAGGAGACCAAATTTCAATTGCATGAACAATATACAATATTTCCTTCTCACAGATGGATTTTACCAACTCTATACCACATAATTCATTACTTGCTATGATCCCAAGGGTGGCATATATGGGGTTATATCTATATGACATGACCCCAAGGAGGAGAACATATGGGATTACATGTACATGTAATGTGTGAATGCATATATAATAGGGTCAACATAATAATAAAGGGACCACATGTGCAATGTATGAATAGGGTTATATAGATATCATGTAGTCATTATTGAAGGACGTGAATTGTGATGTATGAATGTATTTGGGTATTTGGATGCATGTAACATCCCGCTCTGGGGCACTGAGAAAACTTATTCTTTGAGGACACTTGCTCGCAAGTGATCTGGACTTTTATGATATGAAAACATTTATCCTTGATTTTGATGCATTATGGTAGATGACATGATTTTTTACTGCATTGACATAGACATGTGCTATTGACTCGGTTTTACTGAGTGTGCAGGGTTTTGGACCTTGAGGATGTAGAGGCATCGACGGAACCCCTTGGACTCCGGATCGAGTCAGGGAGTGTGCTTTGGGGTTTGATTGTTTTACTGTGATTTTAGTACATTTGATTAGATGATATGATGTGGACATGTTCTGACATGATTGTTGATGATGTAGGTTGCCAATAGCTTGTCGACCAGACTCACATATGGAGTAAAGGGGCCACACACATGACTACCAGAGAGGTTGAGAGAGAGGTGTGGACAGCAGCCCTACCACAGCCTACTAGCACTCCCGCCGTGGCTCGAACTGTAGGTTAATGATCACCTAGTTTGAGAGGACCCAGGATGCCGCGAGGGTAGATGATGCCGTGGGGGTAGATTGCGATAGTCTCTCGCGATGATTCTAAGGGGCGCGCAATAAGGCGGGGGCCTTATTCCTTAGAAACCCTTAGTCTCCCACAAGTTCACCTGGCAGAGTGTTGACTCCAGGGGTTATTGATGTCTACCAATCAGTCAAGAGGCAAGTGGCACCCTTGGAGAACATGGTGCATCCTAAAGGGCATGTCGCGCAAAAGAAACAGAAGAGGCGAGTGGCACCCTTGGAGCACATAGTGCGTCCTGAAGGGCACGTCGCGCAAAAGAAACACTAGAGGCGAGTGGCACCCTTGGAGCACGTAGTGCGTCCTAAAGGGCACGTCACGATGATGATGTTAAAGGAATGAACCTAGATGGCCCTAAGACTAATATCTCATTAAGAAATTTTAAAACAACTTCCCTAATTAAAATGTTTCTTAGTTCAGAATCTAAGTCCTAAGTCTAAAACTTTCCAAGGGTAAAACTTTGTCTACCCTTAAGAATTTACCTCTCTAAAAATAAAATAATAGAGTTTAAAATAAAAACCACTTAAGTAATGATTGTGGACTTCATAAATTTTTGGGTAAAATGAAGAATTTAATTATTTAACTTGTGAAAGTGTGAAAAGATATTAATTTAATAATAAAAAGAGAAGTGGTTAAATTTCACAACTACCGTTTTTAGCTCTAATAAAAAGGGGAAAGAGGAAATTATAAAAATTAGGAAAATAGGGAATAAGGCAACATAAAAAGGGACAGAGGGAAACACATGGTAAAAAGAGGGAAACCAACTTAGGAAAGAATCGACATTTAAGAAACTTCTAATTTTGAACTAAATTAGCAACTTCATTTTAGGAAAAGTATTTAAAAACCTGTAAGGGAATCTAGGAACACCTAGGAGTAAATTTAGGAGCAACTCTAGGTGGGTGAGGGAAATGAGACAATTAATAAATTAAAGAGAATAATTATTGGAGGAAAGTGGGGGATGAATGACACTTGTTCGATGGAGAATTTTTAGAAGATTTTTTTTTAAACTTAAATTAAATAAGATTTAGGGAAACTTTGGAAGTCATAAAACTCTATAAAAGAGAGGAAGGAGGAGGAAGAAGGGGGATCGGCTGTTAGCGTAACGTTACGCTGCTAGATTTGTGACTTGATTGATTTACTTGTGGGAGTTGGGATTTCCTAGCTCGGATAGGAGTGGTAGCTCGGCCTTGCGAGGCGAGCTGGGAGTTAGACGTACCATCTGGATAGTGTGTGGCCCATTTGCAGCTTGGGGGGTTAAGGGGGAAGCCGAGTACCCCTAGCGTTGGCTGGGAGGTACCGGTGAGTTCTTGACGGTCGACGAGCGGGAGTGGCACAGAGCGTGGGACATCATTCAGAGTGGGCGAAAGGTAAAGGTATGTCCTTCTATTTAGTAGAGTAGGATGTATTATGTCGTATGTTGGGATGGGAACCTCTAGTGTACAGGGATTGAATGATTGTTTTGTGTAAATTACTTAAGGGAGATTTTGCACTACTCTTCTTATACCTTTGGCCTGCAATTCCCAACCGATCTTGTCAGTATTGATTTATGCGAAATTTACGCTCCGCATTTTACTGTCTAAAACGAAGGATAACCGAGGGTAAATTCTTACTGAGGCATCACAACATTATCCCTGGCATCCGCTTACTATCATCAGCCCTTCCTTCTTCTTTTTATTGGTCTCCTGAAACAAAGGGTGCTTAATTCTGTTTTGCGTCGGCTCTTGATGATTTGGCTAGTTTTACCATTCCAACGTCTTATTTATAAAGGATGTACGAATTTTGCCCCGACATTCATAGCCTTGAAATTTAAATTTGAGTTTTACTTTCAAGATTGTGTTTCCACTTTGCATATTTTAACACATTAACGACGATTTTACCCACCTCGTTTTAGAAATTTTTAGAGGCTTTCGTGCATAGATGAGATTAATTGTGGCTGCGATGGTTGACTGCCCCGGACATTCATCCTCCACCCCGTTTGATTTATTTTACACTTGAGTCTCTTTCTAAATCAAATTTCCCATCGGTTGACTGTGTCTGCGCCCTTTTAAATTTCCTTGGGTAGTGACGTGTATTGCAATATTGTTAACCCATGGGCTTCCCTCGAATTGGTTGCCTGGATGCTTGGTTTATTGGAACTTGTTTGATATACTTTGACACTTAGAGGATCGTTCTCGGTTTGTCTTCATCGTGGAATATAACCAAAGACTCACAAATTTTATTGATGTGATGCTCGGTGGCTCAACTGTCCTGTCCAAACCCCCACCCAGTTCTGTGGATGGCCGCATCCCATCCTTGCCTCTATTTTGTTGGGTAGCGTGTACGTAGCACGCAACCCCGAGGATCCTCGTGGTGCCTTCTGTAGATGCCTTCTCTCTGGGCATGTTTGTGGCTCGAGATGGATGTGTAACTTTGTGTTCTTGATGGATTGAACTAGAACCCTAGGTATTCTCCTCAGTCGACATCCCTGCACAGATCAGTGATACCAGCTGTTGAGACGGTATGGTTACACGGGTTTTGCTCTGCGTTTTTTTTGTCCCTTTTGTTTTAACCTCCCTACGTTTCATTTTTGCACACCTGAGTGTTGGCGTGGGAATTACAGGATGGGTAGGTGCATGCACAGATGGAGGCGATGTCTCTAGAGGCATGCTATGCCCATTACCAAAATGACTATCGCCCATTTCTGAATCGCCTGACTTTAAGGACCTTGACTTGTCCCTGTGTTTCTCCTTAAATTCTTGTCATCTTGTTCTGGGGTTCAGTCAACACAGCTAGTTAACTGACTCGAACTTACGCGCTCCTTTATAGGCACAAACTTCTCCTGACCCGTGTTTTCCACTTCGACTTGAAAAATAGGGGTTGGTTATGATTGAACCTGCGCACGGTTTTTGTTAGCATGCAATTACGTTAGCATGGAAACCCCTTAGTGTATTAGTTCCATCTCATTAAGGAAGTTGGGGCTAGTGCAGTTTCTGTTGTGGTTCCATCATAAGAACCGCTTGACAATTCGATTGAATAATAGTTGTTTGTGTTGGATTTTTTTTGAAAGTTAATTTCATCATTATATCAAGTTTGCCATTGCTTTTGAAAAAAAGAGGGGCCAACAAGATTACCTTTTTATTCTTTTTGAGCGAGGTGACAAGGTTTAGTTGATGAGCCCCATCTTGAACTTATAGTTTATTTTTATTTTAAACGATTAAGTTGACCGAGAGTTTTAGTGGAATAAACCCACCTTTTTCATCCTTTGTAAGTCCTTATATAGAAATTTGCATGGCAATTTCTGTTACCGAGGAGTTGTTAACTTGTACCATCCTGTTCGGATAAGTAATGAAATTGTTAGCACATGAACTCTAATATTATTTAGTTGCCATTTTATGGTAACATAGAATGAAAAATATATTGTTATTCTATTGGATATGTTACTGAAGTTTTATTGTTATTGATAATATAATTTGGTTTAGTAATGAGTAGAAGCATTGTTGCTGTAATTTATATTGTTATTGAAATATGTAGAGGTAATGTCATTGTAAAAGGTTGTTTCTAATTATGTAAGAGTAATGTTTATGCAATATAAAATAGAGTGTAATGTTAGTGTTAGATAACATATAAAAAGTAATGTCACTGTTATTTTGTTGCAACGTTATGGTAATCTTATGGTCATTG
>ML788919.1:230465-249661 GCA_009831015.1 Picea engelmannii | reverse complement strand
GAAGTTCTTAGCTAAGCTCCAATGCACCATGGAAAAGTACTTGTCATAAAGTGTGGAAAAATTGAAATCAATGCAAGGGTGCATTGGGTGTGAATGTGGCCACAAAAATTGGCACATTGATTAAAGACATTTGATATTTGAATTGAATCTGGAAAATTTATTATGTTGAAAGGATGCATATGTAAATAATGATGTTTCCTTTTGCTTTGTATCCTTGAATAGATGAAAATGACTTGGACTGTTAGTATGCATGATTTTGAAAAGACAATGTATATGAAAAATAACAATTTGTTTGGTTGAGGAACATTGAAATTGCAGGAAGAAAAGGGTCTTGGATATCGCAGTGTTGTAAGCCCATAAGGAATACCAATTTCCTGTTGAGCCAAACTGCAAGGAATGGTATTTCCTTTTTGAGAAAGTGAATTTGATTGTTAGTATGCACAATTCTGAAATTGTTTCTGAGCCACTGCAAGTGTGCGACGAAAATATAATGTGCATGAGAACTAACAATTTATTTGGTTGAGGAATGTTGAAATTGCAGGAAGAAAGAGTCTTGGATATGGCAGTATTGTAAGCCCATACGGAAGACCAATTGCCTGTTGAGATAAACTGATATGGGGAGGAAATTCCCATGCTTGTGAATCTGTTCCCTATTTGGAACAAATTTGGAAAAAACAAAATGTGGAATTTGGAAATCTGTAGGTGACAGATTTGCAATAAAATTTTGAAATTAAGAATTTATGATGATGTCTCATGAATTTTTGTATACCTGTGATATAGGTGAGAAGAAAATATCTGTCCAGAAAGGACAGATGAAGGCTGTCAAGCTAAAAAGCATGAAAAATGGCTACTTTTGAGCCATGAGAAACCCGTGATAAGCCATGATCGTCTGGAATATGTTGTGTTGAGGTAACACAAGCCAGAGGGACGCCTCAGCAGACAAATCCTAAGGGACGCCTCAACTGTAAGGCTCAATGAAGTCTCTGAAATTCTTCCTATGCGAGAAAGCCTCGGCAAGGCAAAATGGATCACCCGAGGAACTATATAGCAGAGAAGGGGATGCCTGAGCCTAGGCCGGGAGGGTGAGTGACCACAAGGAAGAGAGGACTCTGATAGTTCTTGTAAACTATTTATTGGGATCATGCACACAATGGGTATGCCTCGAATGTAATGCTCAATGAAGTCTCTGGAATTCTTCATGTGCGAGAAAACCTTGGCAAGGCAAGATGGATCACTCGAGGAACTATATAGAAGAGAAGGGGATGCCTGAGCCTAGTCCTAGACGATGAGTGACCACAAGGAAGAGGATAATCTTGATAGTTCTTGTAAACTATTTATTGGGATCATGCACACAATGGGTATGTCCGAGAAAAATAGTGAGCCTCGATAACAAGACAACCATGTGGATACAAATCCACAAACTATGCATGTAAGTATTATGATAAATTGTGAAATTTTCTTCATGAAACTATGACTAATGTACTTATTGTCCAAGAAGTTTTGAAGGCAGGCGAAGAAGGTCAAGAGGATGAAGAGGACCTGACCAAGAAAGAGGGTCAAGACTTCTAAATAAGCTGAATGAGAAAGGCCTGACAGATGTTACTGAGAAAGAACACTGAGGACGATGTTCCTTTTAAGGGGGAGGGGATTGTAACACCCTTGTTTCCCCCAACTTGTAATTAATTATTAATCATAATCACCATGATATGGCATGGGAACAATGTAAATGTATTATTGTTTGAATTGAAAACAACTGACTGTGGGGGCAAGGCCTTCAAAGTAATGGCCATGATATCACTAGAGGAAAGAATGTGAAAAATATAAGAGAGGGTTCATTATATCGAATGGCCCAAAATTTCCCTTGTTGAGGATAACAAACCTCCTTCGGTTCCCAAGGAGGAATAAATTAATGAAGAAAGGACCATTGGTTGAACCATCAACCACCCCCATGAATGGAAGCATGGTCTAGCTACAAAAGGTTATCCCGAAGTACCATAGGGTCCTGCAGACCCAGACTAACACAAGTTTCCTTCTGACAGAAGGAACGAGATAGGAAGGATAACCTTCTCAAGGAAGGATGTGCATGAAAGGAATGAAAAGAATAAAAGGGAAGAGAAGAGAACACAGAGAGATATCTGGAGGAGAATGAAACCTAAGAAGAAGGCCGCAAGCTTGATGTTGAGGAAGCATCTGATAAACCTCATAGAAGTTGTGAAAGAGAAAGGACCTTTGAGAATTGGCATACATTCCCTAGTGATATCATGGCTTGGCATGGGGGTGGATAGAGCACTAATAATAAATTCCTTTGAGCCTATGTTTGTGTGGAAAGGCAGACACCCACAGTCAGTTAGTTGGTTGCAACTTGTAATAGATAAGTATTCTCATATCCTGTGTAATTGACCTGCAACTGTAGATTAAAGTTGGATATCCTATGAATCTTGCAGGGATGGGCATGTTTTCTTGATGAATAGACTATATACCTTTATCTTTGGTTGATTGTTTATTTAAGGAAGTAAGGAACTATATGGTTTGTATACGTAAATTCTTGAGGAACTATGAGTTCATCGACCTTGGACATAGTTTCCCTGTATGCATGTCGATACTCCCAGTGATTTTGAGTCTCCTGGGAAAAGAAGTTTGTTAAGAAAAGGAGAAAGAGAGAAAAGTGTGCACCAATGCCTAAGTCCTTCAAAACTGATGAAACTCGAGAAGGATAGCGAGATTTAAGTCTCTAAAGGGAATATCCTTTCATTTGGAAAGACAAGCGAACGAGATTTGTTCGGAAGGACCCAAGGTCTATCAAGACCATTGGACTTGGAGAATGAGAATAGGTGTTAACTCCTCGAATCCTTCAGTCTTCACGATTTCAGAGAACTTTGGTATTCGTTGTAAGGGAGACAGATCCTTTGAAGTCTCGCAGCCCGAAGTTAATCTGGGTTGTAGATTTGAGTATGCCCGGAAACTATCCCAATCGTTAGATTTATGATGTAGTTAGCTCGACGTTGACCAATTCGGGAGGACAGGGGTGTTGTAATGTTAAAACCCAACCCAAAGTCTGGAGTCATGAAGTAATGTGGATCGTGGATCTAAGGATCCTTCGGGACCCCTCTTGACCGTTCGATCGTGGGGACGCGTGTATCATGTTGAGAGCATGTGGGGGCCCACTTGTCGAGTGACGACCTTAACAAGTGTGGTGACCTCATGGAAAAGTAAGGGGATGTCAGTGACTTGAGGTAGGTGCCACGTATTCTTATCGGAGTTCTTTGGGATGAAAAATTTCCCTCTAGGAATGGCCCAACAACGGGACCCAAGGGGCCCTTGAGTGGAAGTTACAAGCCATAGATCTCTGGGGTTACGTCGATACCCTCGAACCATCAGATCTAGGTTGTCGTCAGACCAGTGCTGACCAACTCCAGGATAAAACAGGATTTTGTGTCGCAAAAATCCCTAAGTCCAGAGCCACGAAGTAATGAGGACCATCGATCCTCGGATTCTTCAGGATCCCTCTCAATTGTTGATATACAGGGGACGCCTGACACTAGATCCTTTAGTCCGGAGACTAGGAACTCCGATGGATTTGAGGTGTGGTGTGTCGATAAGCTCCAAAGCCCGAAGGGGCAAGAGTCGTCGATTCAGGCACACTTTGGGACTTTTCCTAATTGTCAGATCTAGGCTGTGGTCATCCCGATGCTAACAAACACTAGGAGAAAAGATAATTTTACACCATGACACCCCCGAACGCCAAATTTATGAAGTAGTGAAGGCTATTGATCCAAGGGTTACGTGGACATACCTTGGTCGTGAAATCGAAGGGTATGAAAGACGATTAGTTCAGAGTGACGTGGTGCAGTGACATCACCCAGGGTGACGTGGACCCAAGTTTGACGTTACACATGTCATTTGGATTCGCGTGTATCACATACCCTATAGAACCATTGATACATGACACGTGTCAACCCCTAGTAAGTGCCAACCTAGCCAAAGTGGTTAGGGAAGTGACCAGAACTCCGGGAGTACGGGACTTCGGGACTCCAGAGGATTTGGAGTGTAGTATTGTAGAGAGACCAAAAGGCCTAAAGGTCGCAACCACATGGAAATCTTATGAGACTTCGAGAGTTAGGGACTCTGGGAGGTCTTGTGCATAGATAGAAAAGAGGCGTTCAACATTGAAGTGCCGAATTCCCCGCTGGCTTGTGTGTTAGAAATGGATTGGGTCCAATCGTGGGATTGGATGGTGGATGGAATTCCACTGTGGATGTAGGAATTTGGAGATGATACGTGTGAGGTGGATCCACATGGGAGCCACATGGACTTTGACCAATAAACGCAGGAAGAACTAGGAAGGATGTATATGCCAGTCCAGAGCTCGGATTTGAGCATGGAGGTAGAGGTTGAAGAGTTATGGATGAGAACGATGTGATAGAAGTCCTGGAATTAGGATTTGAGATAGTTAAGGAAAACAAAATTATGATGCCCCACCCCTTAAAAGATAATTTAGGTATCGGGTGTGTTACAAATGCACTTCACATATAATAATTATCATACCAATGTTTTTAATTATTAACATAACACCAATGCGCTATAGAACATCGAGAATTGAGAAATTATGAACATGGATGATCGAACTTATTGGTGCACCTTCATGGTGCATTTAATGAAGCATGTAGCACTGGGTGTGCCAAATAACATAGAGCACCATGGATGGTGCTTTTTGTCTGATAAAGTGCACCATTCTTGGTGTGTGTTATTTATTAAAGGCACATCAATTACTTTACCACATTTTTTTGCAAACATAAATTAATTTCAGTGTTTGACAAATACAAAATGGTTATATATAAGTGTGTTTTATAATTTAAATTTATTTTATCTATATATATGTGCCTAAAAATAATTGTGTGTGAATTAGAGACGATGACAATTGTAGGAGAAACAACAACAATAATAAGAGGTCGGCACGTATATCCTTGTACATGAGTGGGAGGCCAGAAGAAAAACAATTTAATTGACAAGCTACAAATTCAAACCTATGCAATTAAATTTTGTGGAAGTTTGGATTTAATGCAAAGGAAAAAATAAAGTTCACTCTTCAATTCCTCTCATAATTTAGTGCACAAAATCGATCCTCTACAACTCCCTCAACATTCTATCTTGCATCTCCCCCTCCTCAAGCCACTCGACTTTCTCCAATATATTGTCCTCATCAATCTTGTAGCCATAATAACTCATGTCAATTCTCTTGTAAATTATCTCATACCTACACCTTCTCTTATTATCCTTGGCGGGCTTATCGAATAGTTCTTTGATTTCAAGGAGGAATTTTGTAGCCCCAAAGTATTTCTAACTGGGGCCCTTACCGATGGCACCAGACACATCAAATTTTTTCCCTTCCAATCCCATCATCTTGGCCCCTACTTTGGCATAATTGGGACCACCAAGCTCTATAATATAAGATTCCCAGACCCCCTTTTTCTTGATCAGCAAGAAAGGAACCCCGGTGGATGTCTTAATTGTAATACTATGTCAACCTCAAGAATGACCTAAGGCTCATTTTTTATATTTAATAGAAGTTAAGAAGCACATTTGAAAAAAAACTCATGATCCATAAGCTTCATCGGCATACTTTATCATTGAATATTAAGAATTTCCTTGGCCTCGATGTATTCCTTTTTGATATCCTCACTCTTGTATTTATTAAGAATCTCATGTTTCTTCTTCTCCACAACCATGCACTGAATCAATTTCTCATCCAGAAGGGGCACATGGGAAACCAAATATTTTTGTCTCTACTATAGGTTTCCATTGTCATGCTCTCCCTTTTCTTTCACCACATCCTCCTCTTCCTTGAACTGGATTGTCTTAATAGTAGAGAACTCCCCTCTCTTGACCATCAACATGGCCTCCCTCTTGATAGACTCAATCCTTTGTCACTCCCTTGGTGTTATGGCATGTTGCAAATTGGGTGTAACTTGATATGAAATAAATAAATAGAACTGCAGATAATCGAAGAGAATAAGGTTCAAAGGTAATAGGTGGTGTCTAAAGACATCATTATAGAACTTAAGCACATCGCATTTTGATTAGAACATCACAATGCATGTTGGACATATTGTACCACACACTAAGCTTGTTGATAATGACCCATCGGGTCTGTTATTTATAGTATCAATGTCTAACCAACTTCCTTGGAATCAGGGAGAGATTTTCCACATATAACCATCAGTGGTTATAGTTGAATCCATCAAATTTGTTTTGTCTAGAAAGATCGACAAAGATTCTCGACCCAATTTTCCATGCGTCCAACTTGTAGTCAATTTCTCAATTGGTTGATCCACCGACTGATTATTTTTTACTATTGGTCGAATCTGATCGATAGTCTTGTCGACTACTCAACTAACATATGTAGATATCTAGTTTATCACTCGATCGAATGTGTTTAGATGTTGGTCAACCGCTCGACTGACTGATTCCAAGAGAATTGTGATGAACTATTAGTACTTGATGTTCCAACACCCCCCGCCCCCCATCATCACATGGCTCTAGAGATTCAGGAGGTGCAATTAGGTCAGTAAGACACCCCCATAATTGTAGCTTCTTGAATCCCAAGCATCATATGGAGCTTGATAAACTTAGCTAAAAATAATGGCTTAGTAAATATATCAACTACCTAATAACTTCTTCTACAATAGACAAAAGAGGCACCATTATCATAAATCAATTGTCTCAAGTAGTGAGCATGGAGATCAACATGATTCATCTTATTGTGGGCAACAAGGTTGTTGGAAACTTGAATGGCACTCTGGTTTTCATAGTAGAGTGTAGTCAAGGTCTGTACATGAAATCCAAGTTCACCCATAAGTTGGTGAATCCTTACTTCCTCTATACTTGCATGAACGGTTCCATGGTATTCTACTTATATAGTTGACAAGGAAACTACCTTATGTTTCTTGCACGACCAAACAAATGGTCTAGTGCTGAAGTGAAACACATAGCCAGAAGTGGACTTCTGATCATCAATATCACCTTCCTAGTCAAAGTCGGTGAATTTTACCAATGAAAACGAACTTTGACAATACTTGATACCAACATGAGTGTTACCCTTGATATAGTGAACAATCCTTTTGACTACTTTCCAGTGGATTTCTCTGGGATCCTATGTAAAATGAGAAATCAAAATAACAACAAAGGAAATTTCAAGTTGACTATGAGTAAGATAAATGAGACTATCAACTAGTTTTCAATAGAGTTTAGCATCGAATTTGGGAGTTTGACAAGTTTTTCTCAACTTAACTCCAAATTGAAAAGGAGTAGCATAGTCCTTAAAATATTCCATATCAAAACATGTTAAAATATCCATTCAATATTTAGATTGAGAAATGAAAAATCCATCAAATAGTGGTAATACTTGAACACCCAAAACATAATGCAGGATACCAAGATCTATCATGTCAAAGGAGTCAGGAAGTTGTTTCTGCAATCTAATAATGATAACAATGTTATTACCAGTTATGACAAAGTCATCAACATATACAACAACAATCAAAGTGTTTCCATGAGTATGGAGTACATACAATCTGTGATCATATTCAGAACGTTTGAAACCAAGTCGAAGAAATAAATTGTTGATATTAGCATATCAATCTCTAGGAGTGATCTGGGGGGATCTCCACACATGGGAAGGACTTTTACTTTACTCACCATGTTGAGTTGAAATTGGTGACGAAGTGGTGAAAGGGTGAACTTATATGTTTTTTAGTTTTATTTTCTCATGCATTTGATTAATGATTTGTTTGAATGTCTCATGTATTTCTTTTATGATTTTATGAGATGATCATGCATTTAATTATGCTTTATGAGATTTTGGAAAAACTCATGCATTATTATTCACTTTTGATGTAAAATGATTAATACTTGTGAGGGAAATTAGACTCATGTATTTATCATTAAATTATAATTTTGGAAATTGGTTTTTATGTGAGAAACCACCTCACACCAATTTTCCCTTATTATCAATTATAGGTTGAGAGAATCAAGGGCATGGATGAAGAGTGTTGGATGGTTTTGAGACTTTTCCCATTATGTGCTTGAAGATAGTTTGAGATCCTACATTTATGGATCTTGTTTTTTCTCTTTTGTAATAAGATCCTATTATTGTGGATCTAGGAATTAATGTTATTTTTTAAGAGTGAGTGAGGAAAACTATATAATTCCTTATGTGAGCCATATTCAGGGGAGGAGGAGAGTAATGAGGAATTAATGAGTGGAGTTAGAGAGATATAGTGCTACTAATCCTAAGCATTGAGAGACTTATTCATGTAAGGAATTATCCTTCTTGATGTATGGAGATATTTGAGTGTGAGTAGTCTTCTTGAATCCTCATTGAAGGATAAGAAATCTCTTATGTAATCACTTATGAGAAGGTCCCAACATATTTTGAAGGAATGAAAGTGATCTGTATTCCAATTGCAATGGGTTCAGAGATGTATCCCAGGAGGGGCGAACTCCGTTACTAGCATTGGTTGACTCTCTCTTGTCTTTTCATATGCTTATTCCATTTTGAGTTCATGCGTGTTATGTATTATTGTTGAAAAGCATGGTTAATAATGGAATAATATTCCCTTTAATCCTTATGCAAATAATTCATCAGAAAATGATTATCGATTGAAAACTTGTGTAGAGTAAGTACTCGCCCTTTTTCGGATCAAGGAGCTTGCTTCAAACCATAAAGAGACTTTTGAAGTCAACAAACTAGGTTAGAATCTATCACAAAAATAGGAGGTTTTTCCATGACAATTTATTCAGATAGTTCGCCATGAAGAAAGGAACTCTTCACATCCATCTAATGGATCTTCCATCCAAATCGAGCAATAAGAGAAAGAAATAGTTGAATAGAGTTTGTCTTTGCAACAAGGGAAAAGGTCTTATTGTAGTCGATGAATTCTTGTTGATAAAATCCCTTCACAACCAAGATAAATTTATGATGTTCAACAACACCTTCAAAGGTAAATTTGGTCTCGTAGACCCATTGACGCTTCACAATGTACTTCTCTTGAGTTCGAGGAACTAAATCCAAAGTGTGATTCTTCAAGAAAGAATACATTTTTGTCTTCATAGATGCTCCCATTCAGGTTTTCTTTTTTCATTTGATTAGGTAGCAGGATCAAAGGTTTCAAGCACACGAGTCATCAATGCAATGTCTGCATGTTGCTTCTAACATCGAGTTTGTTAGCCTAAATAACTATCACTGACATCAAGTCCAACATATTCAATGGTATTGGTAGCCCATTTGGGTAGACAAGAAAGGGGTGAAGTGTTGTTCACTACAGAAGGACGATCAAAAGTTGGAACAATTTTAGTTGACAAAGATGGTGAACCAATCAAAACAAATATCGATTGAACATTCAACTTAGAGATCGACGGTCCATTCAAAATAGAAACAAAGTTCAATTGTCCAGTCAAAGGACTAAAAGATGGAATAGGAGAACCATAATCATAAATAACATCAAAGTGGTCATCCTATAACAATCCAAAGGAGGAATTCAACAAATTTATGCCAGGAGAATTCTCATCAAACCATACATTTTGTTTGATAATGATTTTTCGTTTGGCAAGGTCAAACAGCCAATAGGCTTTAGACTCTTCAGACTAGTCTAGCATGATGCAAGCATGACATTTTGCATCCAACTTCTTTCTACAATCATAAAAAATATGATCCCAGGAAATACATCCAAACACACTGAGGTGATCTAATGAGGGATTCCTTCCACACCATGTTCAACTGGAGTCACCAAAGTAACAGCCCGAGTCAAGATGAAATTGAGTAAATAGTTTTCACAATAGAAATCTTCAGCCCAAAAACAAGTAGGAAAATATTTGGTCTGCAAAAGACATTTATCCATTTCAACTAATGTCTTATTCTTGTGTTCTTCAATGCCATTTTTATTAGGGGCATGGGGGATTGACCACTTCCAGTCAATACTAGATCCAACTAGGTATTCTTCAAAAGTTAGATTCACATACTCACCACCATTGTCTAATTTCAGGTACTTGATGGGTCAACCACATTGTTTTTCAGTAAAGGCCCTGAACTCTTTGAACTTTTCAAATACAAGATTATTTTTTCTTTAGAAAATAAACCCAAGTGAAACGAGAGAGATCATCAATGAAAGTCAAGATATACCTTGTACCTACTAAGGAAGGTAGATTGATGCAATAGAGATCACTGTGAACCATCTCCGGTAGGTTTTGTGCTCACCATGCTTTAACAAAGCCGAAGGGTGCTTGATGATGCTTGTCAAGAACACATTATGTACAAACTCCATTAGGAGGGAAACCCTTAGGTAAACCAACAACCATATTATGAGTTTCCATCGACTATAGACTTTGGAAATTTAGGTTTCCAAGTCATTCATTCCAAGTTTGTATTTGTTCATCAGTGTGAGAAACATGAGAAATTGGTTCGGAGTTGGTTTGCGTCATGTCACAAAACTTATGCAAACTATCCTTCAAGTTGAGAAACCCTCCAGAGACAATTGATTGGCCTTTCTTTAAATCTCTAGCAAAGAACCGATCTAGCAAAAACTCAACAATTTTACATTTTTGTGTTAACTAAGAAACCAAAAACACATTGGCACTTAGGTTCCATACATGATAGACATTAGAAATACTCCCATGTCAATAGGAAACATCACCTTGACTAGCAATGTGGAGAGAAAAATCATCAACAACATATATTTTTCTCTACATCTTCATCTAAGGGCGTGAACAACGTAGCATCCTTGTCCATATGATGAGTGCACCCAGATTCAATTATCGATTCATTCTATGCAAAATGATATAGCAAGGCCTGAGAAGTCATGAATTGGAAGGAGAAATTATCAGTGAGTCAACGAACAATCGACACGCCTTCTTCAATACATTTGACCTTCTCCTCTAGGTTGTCTCTCTTCTTGTAGCAGACCTTCTTTGTCAATTTTCACATACACTCTTATGTGACTAATTTTCAGATCTAATTTTTTTTTCCTAATGATCTAACAGTAAAACCCTAGTTGTTGTCACTAAACACTTTTACACTAAAAATTATTGATTGAAATTACATGCAACAGAAACACAAAATATCATAGATGAATCATCAATACGTATGAGACACAATATTTTTGTTCTTGTAACCTTATCAAATTTAGAAATCCTGAGGGAAAATCCATCCCTCCCAACCAATACAATATCACCAATTCTAAGGAAAACCTTTTCCTCTCAACCAATACAAATATCACCAAAATATGAGGACAACCTTGTCCTCCAATAACCATAAAAATTAGAAAACCAAACCTCAACAAATATCGTGGAAATATATTCTACCCACAATTTTTTTGTAGACCACCTATATGACCTGTTGACATCCCCTATCATCCATGTTTAGACTTTCACCTGTCAAGGAAGCTTTGTATGACTGTACGTTATTGTTCCCACTACAACTCGCGTACATACATGATTGTTCCCACTACAACTCGCGTACATACATGATTGTTCCCATTGAAACCCACGAACATGCACAAAAACCTATACAGACCCTTCTGTACGACGTGCTATGCTCATACAATTTCTTCCTCCTACGACTACCACTCTCTCCCACACATGTGGTGTGATTTTCCCTACCAAGAAAAAAAAATAGGAAGTCCTCAACCTTAGGCCAAATTTTCCATCATGTAGAATTTTCCTTTGTTGAAAACACCAAGTCACCTAGCATAAGTGCAGACTTACTTATGCTAACTCCATCCTTGCAATATGATCATATGTCACAATGACATCTCTCCTTTATATACAAGTCCAATGAGTGATTTTAGGCACCCATTCTTGTTGATATTATGGTATTTGCGGGAGGTAGTAACTTCTACGTGTAGCCTTTGACAAGACTAGAATATTTTGGGAAGCAACAAAAACACTAAAATGTTGGATAATAACCCTAGAAGACAAGTCGACTCAAGAGAATAATTAATATTGAGTTATCAGCCTCCAATAAGAGAAGTCGACCCAATCAGGTGATTTGGAGCAATATAAATAGAGGGTGATAGAGCTCATTTAGTCTCACTTACTCTCACAACTACATAAGGACAAGTGGTGCGCATGACTGGAGGAGAGTTTCAGCTACTGCAATGGTGATTTGGTCTTTGGTTATTGTTGGAATTTCTTCTTCTTTATGACTTGGAGTTTATGCTTGGTATGCTAACTTTGGAGAGAGGTACGCTACCTTGGTTGGATATTGGTTCTAGGATTTGATTCCATAATTATTCTCTTTGTCAAGGTTAAGGTGCTCGGGGGTGGCCTGTGTGCCTATGGTTGGGTGACAATATTGCTATATTTCCTATGGTGAAACAAGCACGTCTATTATTCTAACACGTTATGGGCCCACACTATCTTTGGACAGTCTAACCATTGGGAGGATTTTCTCAGTTGCAGTTGCAGTTGCAGTTAAAGTTTTTCTATAGCAATGAAACCCCAACCCTCATGTTGAGGCAACTTAAGTGAAGTGCTTGACCTAATTCCTGGATAACCTAGTGTGCCCTAGCCTAGTGCACCTCTTGGGACTCTCAAAAACCCAAGACGTCAAGTTTGTAATTTTGGCCAAATTCAACGTTTGACCAAGTCAAAATCTAAGGTTGACCAATCAAAAATTCAAAATGAAAGGAAGTTATGAAGACATAAGACCTAGCATGAAGAAAGTGTATGTTGTGCCTAAGAGAAATCTATTGAAAGGAACATTATGAGGTTTACCAATCCTCTAGCAGTTAAACCTCTTTTCCAGCAAAGTCATTCTAAGGTTTACCGTCATAGTTGAGTAACAAAGGTATGCACCTATACATGTTCTTTTAATTTGTATCATTAGAATGAGTGTGTTTGTAGGGAATGTACAAGGGATCTTGTCCAAAGCAGTTATCTTGGATTCAGTGCATTCAGAAGATCAACACACTCTCTAGGTTTGACTTGATATATCTTTGGTTGTTATGGCATTATGAACTTCTAGTCAAAGTTATAAGCCGACTTTAGTCAATATATTATAAGGTTGAGATCGTATTCTCTAACTCAATTTTCTATCAAAAAATAATATTTTTTTTAAGTTTAAGGGATTGGTCGGAAAGGATACTTGTCCCAGAAGAAAAGAAATCCAAGTGGAACAATAGCAAGACTCCAAGTTTCCATATCAAGTCTGACATATTTATTATTGTCACTTAAGTAAGTATTGGTAAGTACTTAGTAACTTATACTACTCAGTGTACTTATTTGAAAATATGAACTAACACCTCCTCTAGAAGATATTTCTTGTTCTTGTTCTTAGAAAATATTGTCTTAGTAATGCTACCAAGAAACTATCCTTCATATGAAAGATGATGTATTGGAAACACTTTTGTTCTTGTTGTCTCAGGCTGGTTATTTCATGAAGGCTATCATGAAGATGTCTTTCTAGGCTTATAGCAATTGCATCTATCCTTGTCCTTATTCTTGTTTCAATTTCCTATCATAAACATATTGTCTTGGATCTTTCTTTTGTTTCTTGTATTGTTCTGGGCAGGTACCCTTGTGAAATATGTTGACAAACCTTGATGAACAATATTTGTAGAAGTTGTCATAGAAGAAGTTTATAAGGATGACACTTTCCATAAAGAAAAGAGAGATGCAATAGAAGGAAGCATGGACTCTCTCAGATAGAGGGAATTTATTGCAGAATTCCAGAAACATGCAATATCAGAATAAAAACAAGGAAGTTCTAGATATTTTTCATTTAGGCATGAAGCTGGGATTAGGAGGGAGCTAATCCCCAATGATGTAATCCATTGAAGAATCTATGAAGACTTATAAATAGAAGCTTTGATAGATACACGATGAGATTTGGGGCTAGAGGGTTCCCCCAAAAGGACAGAGAAGACTATGATGATAGCTTGTTCCAATAACCAGATATACATCTACCTGAGTCAATATATCTCTTGCAGTATCCATGGGTTGGAGATCGATGTAAAGACTTCTCTTCTCAACAAAGTAATTGAAGAAGAAGCACATGTAGAGAAACCTCAATATTTTGAGGTATACCAGAAAGAAACCCATGTATGCATATGGAAGAAGACCTTGTATGTATTCAAGAAACTTGGTGCAGAGTTTCTCATGTACAACAGAAGTGTGGTGAAAAATTCCTTTGACAAAGGAATTGTATTAAAACGATTCTTTAGAAATCTGGGATAATGAATTGGAAATACATGGAAAACTCCCATGATGACAGATTTCAAGAATTTGGGAGACTCTGATCTAGTAGAACCATCCCTGTATCGACAATTGAATGGCTCATTGATGTATTTGGAGAATACTCAGCAAGATATTTGCTTTGTTGTGAAAATAGTTCCAGCTGGAACCTAGCCATGAGAATTGAATAATTGCAAAGCATGCCTTGAAATATCTTCGTCGGAAGATTGAGTTGTGATATACAGTTGCATTGATTTATCTATTCAGATTAAGCATGGAGTGAAGATGACATAAGAAGTTCTTATTGGATATGTTTCAGTTTGAGATTTTCCACGATATCATGGGCTAGCACGAAACATAAGTATGTTGCACTCAACATTGTAGAATTAGAGCATATTTCAACTTCTGATGCTTGTACGGAAGTAGTGTGGTTCCATAACCTGGTTTCTGGACTGTTTGATCAGGTGCTAGATTCGACCATGATATATTGTGATAATCGGAGTTGTGTGAATCTCTCAGAGAACCGGCTGTTCCATGACAAGTCGAAGCACATTGATATCAAGTACTATTTTCTCTGTGATAAAGTCCAGAGGGGAGAAGTAGTTCTCCAGTACATCTCCATTAATGAGAAGAAAGAATATTTATTTGGTAAAGCCTCTATCCAAGATGAAATGTTTGTGTACTTAAGGGACAAGCTACGACTCATGGAGATGAATTCCTTATTGTAAAGAGAAGTGATTACTCCCTAGGTTGAGAGGGAGCACTGATATGTTATTGATATATGGATAGTCTTTTTCCAGTTTTGAAAATGGTCCAGGTTGGGCAGTGACTTTCCCGTCCGGAAAGTGATCCAGGATTCTTGATGGATAGTGATTTTCTAGTTTGGAAAATGGTCTAGGTTAGGCAGTCACTTTCTAGTCTAGAAAGTGGTCCAAGATTTCTGACGAATAGTCATTTTCCAGTTTGGAAAATGGTCTAGAACGGACAGTCATTTTTGTAACGAAAATGGTCCGATAAATTGTTGATGTACCATAGATAGTGATTCCCCTTGTGGCCAGTGTGGGGGAATGTTCTAGGAAAATCATTCTTCTTGGAAGTCACTCTGAGAAGTGGTCAAGAAGAATGGCCCACCTCTCCAGGAAGTCATTCTTTTGAATTTCACAATTGTGAGAAGTCTTGAATAATGGTCCAATATAGGAGGTTGGTGTAGGACATTCATTTCCGTAGGAAATGGTCCGGGCAATCATTCCTTAGGGAAGACTCATTGTCTCCAGGTTGCATTATGATTAGTGCCGGAAGAATGACCCAACTAGGTTGAATGGTATAGGTTCATCAATCAGGGATAGTCATTCCCTAGGGTAGACTCATTCTCTCCAGGTTGCACTGTTATTAGTGTCAGAAGAATGGCCTAGTTAGGTTGAATGGTCCAGGTTTAGAAATCAGGGACAATTATTCTTCTATGATTGGGGAGAATAGTACAGATATCCCATGGTTGATGTTTAAGTTTCCAAGGGAAGGTTCTCTTCCAGATCTCACAGATGTGAGTCAAATAATGTCCCAGATGACTCAGTTTTTATCATGATATTGTTTATACAGGTTGATATCATATGATATGATTGTTGTGGAGACTGTATGTCTCTAGACAATAGTTGTATGCTTGATCCAGGTTTTATGAGTAGAATGAAGTGGATGCATATTATTATTAATCTTTAATACAGAAAAATATAACAGGTATGCAATAAAACAACAGAGTTATAGTAAAATTGGTTTCTATTAACTTAGTAAATAAGCTAAAACTATAAAATGCAGCAGAAAACAAGCTTGTTGGAATGGTGGCGGCTTATCTCCGAGAAGAGATGTGACAGTTGTGCTCATTCTCAAGAATATGAGTACCATTAGGATTTGAAGGCCTTTTTAAAATAAATATGAATTCTAAAACCCTAGACATCCAAAAACCTAACCCTGGGAGATGAAGCGCCAAAATTCATGTGGGTCCCGTTGGGGTAAGTTAGTACATTAACTTCTCGGGGTCGTAACTTTTGCATACGATCTTCGTTTAGGGCTCACGATAGCTCGTTGGAAAGGTATTGAAGAGGAGATTCATTTAGGGGGATCAATTAGAGCCTTTGACTGTAATTGAGAGGCCCGATTGTGAAAAAATGTCATTTAGGCCCTCAAACTGGCCCCGGAAGTTAAAAACTACTAAAAATAGTAAATTGCCAGAATTTCCAGAAAATTGTTTTGACCTAGTTGGAGAAGGTGGGTGGCCACCGATATCCACCTGGATTAATCCTCCTTCTTAGGAAGAAATTTCCTCCATTGCGTTGAGTTCCCCCATCAGATGAGGAAATTTATGCTGAATTTTCCCCCTAGTGAGCCACTTGCCTTGGTGCAGGAGTTGCCCTACTTTGACAACTTGATAAAGTTGGATCCTCTACTAGCGAGTCCCCTTGACCTGTGTGTCCACAATTTGATCCCTGGATTCTTATTGCATGCAGTCAGGGTTGACCTCTGTTTGTTTCAATTGTTCTACTATCTCTGAGGTGTCCAATAATGGTGGGAAATATGGCCGAAGGAGAGCCACGTTGAACACTAGGTGTAGACCAAGGAATGGAGGAATGTTGAGCTCGAAAGATTTATCTCCCATATCCTTGATGATGGTGTAAGGCCCATAACGAAGTGGACAAAGCTTTCTATGGGGCTCTGTAAGGAGTTCCTTTTGCAAATGTAGCCAAACTTTGTCTCCCACCTGAAACTTATGTGGCACCTAATGTTGATCATGGTGTTTCTTGTACTTGTCATTGGAATTATGTAAAATATCCTGAACCTGTTGGCATATGTGTTGGATCCGCTCAATGAATCGGGTGGCTTTATCAGCTTCAGCTGGAGCAGGTGATGAGTCGGTTGGGGTGGTCGCAAGGGGTAGTGCAACGTCCATGGGACACAATGGTTGGAATCCCAATCCCACCTGAAAGGAACTGTGGTCATTTGAGCTATGCATGGCTCATTTGTAGTTGTGTTGAACGTATGGGATATTCTCATCCCATGTGCGGGGGTGCTTGGAATTGTACATGCGCAAGATATGCATGATCATCTGATTGACTACCTCAGTTTGCCCATCTATCAGGGGATGGAAGGTTGTGGATTTGGTGAGCTTGGTGTCGAGCAGTGACTAGAGGCTCGACGAGAATGTCCTGAGGAATCAATTGTCCCAATAAGAGACAATGGTTTGTGGGATTCAAAAATGTACCCACACTTGATCAAAGAAGAGCTTGGCAGTGGCCTCCGTGGTGATGATCTTCTTGCAGGGGGCTAGAAGTTCCATTTTAGAAAAGTGATCAATAACCATGAAAACACAGTCATTCCCCCACTTGGTGGTCGGAAGGCCCGACATGTAATCCATTGACATGGATTCCCATGGCCTGTCAGGAATAGGCAAAGGGGTGTACATACCTTGTTTCTTACTAGTGGGATTAGGAATAGTGCAGGTAGTGCAGGACCTGATATATTTGTTGACATCTTGCCGAATTTTTGGCCAGTAAAACTGTTGTTGTAGCACTACCATTGTTTTTTCGACGTCGAAGTGTCTTTCTACTCGACTGTAGTGGGCTTCCCAAATAATATTTGTGCGCTCGTTTGATGGAATGCAGAGATGGCCCATATGGCACAACAATCTGTCTTGAAGATGGAAATTAGTGACGAATGAGTGTGTTCCCAACATTTTGTAAGTGTTAGCAAAATCAGGGTTTGTTTCATAGAGTTGGGGCCACTCATAGGTTTCATGGCCACAAGAGTCTATCACTGTGGTGAGTACTGTGACTGGAGGTCGATTGAGGCAATCAGTGACTCAGTTGGTACTTCCTATTTTGTACTTGATGTTGAGGTGGAACTGTTGTAAGTATTTGGACCACCTCTGATGGCAGTCATTCTGCAATTTTCCTTGGGTCTGCATGAACTGCAAGGGCTTATGATAAGTGTGGATGACTGTCTCTTTCTCAAGAATGTAATGCATCCACTTTCGGCAGGCTTGCACAATGGAGTACATTTCTTCATCGTAAGTAGGGTAATTACAGATGACATTTGATAGTGTCTCGTTGTGATAGGCCACGAGGTGGCCATGCTGAGTGAGAACTGTGCCCACAACATATTTTGAAGCATCTGTATCAATCTCAAAGGGATGTTGTAGGTCAGGTAATTAGAGTATTGGTGTTGAGCACAAACGATGCTTCAAATCATCAAACGCTTGTTTTTTAGATATACCCCAAACAAATTTTTAATTAGCACCTCCTCTGGTTACTTGGTTGAGGGCCCATGCAATATGGGAGAACCCCAACACGAACCTGTGATAAAAATTGGCCATGGCTAGGAAGCTTCAAAGCTCAGTGAGTGTGGTTGGTGCTAGCCAATCACGGATGACCTGGATTTTGGTTGGATCCACATGTACACCATTTTTATCCACGATGTAACCGAGATATTGGACACAGTCCATGCCGAAGGAGAATTTTTCCAAATTGGCATATAACTTGTGTTGTCGCAGGGTGTGTAGAACCTGTTGAATGTGCTGCAAGTGTTCCACCCATGTCTTGTTGTAGATGAGTATGTCATCCAGATACACCACTACAAAAGTATTGGTGAAAGGTCGTAGGATATCGTCCATCATCCTCATGAAAGTCGTTGGAGCATTTATCAAGCCAAAGGGCATGACCAACCATTCGAAGAGACCTTCTTTCAACTTGAAGGCAGTCTTCCATACATCTGTCTGCTCAATTGGGACTTGGTGGTAGCCAGACTTCAGATCAATCTTGTTGAATTATTTATCCCCCTTGAGTTGATCAAGGATATTGTCGATTCAGGGAATCGGGTACCAGTTCCTGGCTGTAATTTTATTTAGGGACCGGTAATCAATGCAGAGTCTCCAGGTCCCGTATTTCTTCTGTACCAACACTATCAGGCTCCCACAAGGCGATGAG
>ML788919.1:196686-225997 GCA_009831015.1 Picea engelmannii | reverse complement strand
GCACAAGGATGGCTAAAGGGTTGGGACAATGGGAATATGCAAATGGGCAGAGTTTCTTTGCTATATTTTTCCTCCTCCAAATGGGACCCCTAGCCCTTCTTTTATAGGTTAGAAGAAGCTAGGTATTTGGACGAACCCTCGGCCATGCATGGCCGGGAGTTTCAGTTAACTCACCTAGAGCTATGTGTTCCGTTGGCAACTTTACTTTTTTCGTGCTATTGTCGGTCCATGTGGGCTATTTTAGGTCACCTAGCGTGAACACACGTTCAGTAATGGAGTAAGGCGCGTGGGCCCTTATAAAAGAGGTTTTTTAAAGAGTTTCTCAACAGTTCTTTGGCAAAGAAGGGATCTGAGATGGCCTGATTCCAGGTAAGCATGTATGGTGCAATTTAGGGTTATAACAGCATCCTACAGTCCTTCATTCCCCACATGCTTGTCCCACCCTAGGAAGTGTTCCCCTTCCCTGCTCAGTAGTCCTTCGCCTACCCCACTTCCTTTCTGGGCTTCATCAACAGGCCGGATAGGAAGTCTTAGATCCCTATAGCTATTATTTCGCACCTTCGGGAAATCAATTCCCAACAATTCTCTCACCTAAAGAGAATTTCTCACGAGCCTGACAACCCTCCTCTTCAATCTAGCTCCTAATCTAACCAAGTACCGGTACAGGTACAGGAAGGTATATAGGATAGATTAATGAATGAGTGAATGATGATGGAATGAATGAATGGAAAATGTACTAAGTCCAAACTATATGTATGCGTGTTCCCAGCTTGACACTTGTCATGTTGAGAGCTACTTTGTTCCACTTGTCCCCATCCTTAGAACTTAGGATAAAATAATTATCCATACTTTATACATTAAGGAATATTAATATAATATTTCTTTTTGGCTTAAGCTCCCTAGCTTGGTCCCTTATCCTTAACTTTTATCCCCCCCCCTTCCCTAACTAGTGGAGTTTAGTCCCCCATACTATTTTATCGTGGTTGGCCTGCATGCAGTGATGTATTATATTAATGATAAGACATATACAAAAATAGTCTCACTAGACTTTAGCATCTAGGCTCTCTGGCCTAATTCCACACATAAGCCTCCTAGCTTATAATAATTGTCTCACCAACCTATAAAACACAATGTATACACAAAGGCTCCCTGGCCTCAAAATCACGTGCACTTAAGTTTGCTACGCGCGATATCTTGGAATGTGCACACTTCATCATTTTAGTGCGCAATACATGCGCACACTATACCATGGAAGGTGCATACAAAAATGATATCAAACAACTCACCATATTAAGTACATTTTCATTTACATTTACAGTTGGGGCTCGACCTAGGGGTTTTACAATCCCCTCCCCTTATTTATGCATTGTCCTCAATGCATTATGTACACATATACAACCAAATTTAAAAAATAATAAAAAAATATGCGAGTATTCTACCCGCATTGCATCTTCATGCTCCCAAGTAGCATCCTCAGGACCGTACCTGTTCCATTGGACCTTTACAAGCCCTATGGCTCGATTCCATAGCTGTTTGATTTTCTGGTCCAGAATGTGTATCAGATGCACTTGGATAGCACCTTCTTTCTCCACCTAAATCACATTCCAATCAATTACATGATTATCATCAGGTATATATTTCTTGAGAAATGCTACATGGAATACATTATGAATAGACATAGATGTAGGAAATACAATCAAATAAGCTACTAGACCAAACCTTTCTAGGATTTCAAATGGTCCACAATATTTAGCTACCAACTTGGAAGAGTTTCCCAACTTCAATGAACTTTTGTTGGCCTTAACCTTCAAGAAGACATGGTCCCCTACTTTAAATTTCATGTGAGTTCTGCCCTTATCAACATAGATTTTCTTCCTATCTTGGGCAGCCTTTAAATTTTGTTTTACTTTCAACATTTTCTCTTCCATTTCCCTGAGTAATTATGGCCCAAATACTGCTCCATATGTTGGGTTGTCCCAACTTACCAATGTGTTCCACCTTCTGCCATAAAGTGCCTCAAATGGGCTCATATTTAGAGATGATTGGTACCCATTGTTATAAGAAAACTCTACTAAGTGTAGGTAGTCTTCCCATTTTGATGATTTATCCATCACATACATCCTCAACATATCCTCAATCATTTGATTCACCCTCTCTATTTTTCCATCTGATTATGGATGATAAATTGTGCTAAAATTCAAATTTGTTCCAAATCACTTGAATAATCCCTTCCAAAAATTTGATGTAATTTTTGGATCTCTTTTAGACACAATTGTCTTGGGTATACCATGTAATCGAATAATTTCTCTCATATAAACATCAACAATGTTGGTTGCCTTGTGAGTGAGCTTTATTGGAATAAAATGGGAATCTTTAGTAAGAGTATCCATCACTACCATGATAGAATCATGTTGCTTGTTTTTTCTGAGCAGTTTCGTGATGAAATCCATTGTTACAACTTTTCTTTTCCACTCAGGAATGGGTAATGGTTGTACAAAAATAGTTGGGTGTCTATGCTTAGCCTTTACCTTTTGACACTCCAAACATTTAGAAATAAAATCAACAACTTCTTTCTTCATTCCTGGCCAATAATATTGGATCTTGACAATTGCAATAGTTTTCTGATAACCTGGGTGCCCAACATAAGGTACATTAACCATTTCTCTCAATTTCATATTTTTTAGTTCTTGGGAATTTGGTACATAAATTATGCCCCTGTATATAAGAATTTCATCACTTTCTATCTTATAGTCTTCAATTTTCTGCTGCAAAATACCTTGCTGTAATTTTGCCACTAACTCCTTGTATTGCAATTTTGATTTGTAGCCCCAAATATTTTGTCTTTCAAATCTGATTGGTACATGCTTATGGTTGTAGCAGGAAACTCATGGACTCTTTTGTTGAGTGCATCAACCACTTTTTTATCTTTCCCTTTGATATGATTTATACCTAAGTCATATTCACTGAGAAATTCTAACCACCTATTTTGCCTAACATTTAGAGTTGGTTGATCAAATAAATATTTTAGACCATTATGGTCTATTCTCAGCTCAAACCTTTTCCCTATGAGGTAGTGCATCCACTTCCTCAAGACATGCACTATGGCTGCCAACTCCAAATCATGAGTGGCATAGTGCATTTCATGCTCCTTCAACTTCCTTGATTCCTAACATACAACAAACCCATCTTGACTAAGGACTCCACCAAGTCCTTCTTTACATGCATATGTGAATAGAATGAAGTCTTCATTTGGATATACAATCCTTAGTATTGGAGCACTTGTTAATAATTTCTTCAAGTGTTGCAAACTCTTTTCAAAATCCAATGTCCACTGAAACTTCACACCCTTCTTTTGGAAGGAAGTGATTGGGTGTGCAATCTTTGAGAATCCTTCAATAAATCTCTTATAGTATCCTGCAAGACCCATGAATGACCTGACCTCTGTCACATTCTTTGGCGCTGACCATTCTCTAATGGCTTATATCTTCTTAGGATCCATTGTTATCCATTCCTCTGAAATGATATGCCTCAATTAATGAATTTGCTTCTGATAAAATGAGCACGTGCTCAATTTGGCATACCACTGATGCTCCCTTAATACTTGTAATACCATCCTCAAGTGTTGTTCATGCTCTTCCTTTGACTTAGAATATATAATAATGTCATCTAAAAATACAATGACAAACTTATCTAAGTATTCTCTGAAAGTACCATTCATTAAACACATGAAGACAAATGGTGCATTTGATGACCCAAATGGAACCATTGTGAACTCATAATGACCATACCTTGTTCTAAAAGAAGTCTTGTTGATGTCTCCTTATTTAATTCTTACTTGATGATAACTTGACCTGAGATCAATCTTGGAGAATATTTTTGCATCTTTCAACTGATCAAAGAGGTTATCGATCCTTGGCAAAGGATACTTACTCTTCACATTTACCTTGTTCAACTGCCTAAATTCAATGCAAAGTCTCAATGTTACATCATTTTTCTTCAAAAATAAAAATGGGGCACCCCAAGGTGACACACTTGGGCGTATATACCCCTTCTTCAGGATCTCTTCAAGTTGCATTTGCAACTCCTTCAATTTTGGTGTACTCATCCTATATGGAGTCTTGGATATTGGAGCTACTCCAGGCATCAAATTTATGGAGAAATCAATGTCTATTTTAGGGGGTAATCTTGGTATTTTCTTAAACACGTATTCAAACTCTTTTAGGACTACGTAATCTTCAATATTTGACACCTTATCTTTAGGTGTCTCTTCCATATGTGATGCAAATATTTGACACCCTTTTCTGTAACATTTCTTCAACTGCAATGCTGAAATTTCTATGATGGTTACTGCCCTAGGAATTCTATGCATTGTCCTTAGGTTCCCTTCCTCATCTAAGCAAGTAAATTCCTTGTTATAACAGTCTAGGATAGAATGATGTTGGTCCAACCAATCCATCCCAATTAGACAGTCACAGGAACCTAAAGGCAAGATGTTTAAATCTTCCCTAGTGTTTAGTCCATTCATGTCCATAAGACTTGACTTAACCATCTCATTAACTTTTCTTTTGGCTCCAGTAAGCAGCTGCACCAACCAAGATTTTCCATGCTTGCTTCTTGGCAAATGCAAACTTTCCACCATATCAGGATCTATATAACTATGAATAGCACCTAAATCAATTAAAATAGTAATGGTTTGGTTGTTGATCATACATTTCACTTCAATCATATGTGACTAATACTCTGCCTGCTTGTTGTCCAGGGCTGCATAGATCCTTGGTACATGTTGGAAGCGGGCCGAATCAGAAATAAAGGCTAATTTTGGGAGAAATGAATGCAAGAGGAAAGTGACAACTGGAAGGAAAAGCAACACACATGCATGTATGGAGGACCTAACGACGCTAGGGTTAGGGTTTTTGTAATACATTTTAATCATTGGTAAGATGAAAATATAAATAAGTAGTACTTAAGAGAGGAAAAAAGAGAGAGAGGCTAATAGGGAGAGACAAAGGGGAGAGAGATAGAGAGAGAGAGGAAGGTTATTGTAAGAACTATACAAATCATTAAGATGGTGAGCTAAGGAGGGAATGAGCGACTCAATCCCAAGGGTTAGATCGTAGGCTGACAAGCCTGGTGCAATCTAGTCAGCCTTGCTAGGATCGAGGAGCCGATGAGGAGAGTAAGAACTAAGAATGTAAATATGCACGGCGTGATATCTTTCTAAACCATAATAAGGGTCTAAGAGCCAGATCTTTGTGGACATAGCCCAGGAGGGGGTGAACCATGGTAACATTGTGTTCTGGGATTGAATGAATGTGTCTTTGTGTCTGATTAATTTATGAATGTTGAATGAATGAAGTGATTAAGTAGATATAGTATTTTACATGCATACGTAGAATAAATGTTATATAAGGATGTTAAATAGACTATATAAAGGTTGTGACATACAAGTACAGATCTCACTCAGTCCCAAGTTGAAAACACCTGAGTATTGCAACCACCCATAAGAGTTATCTTGGGTGAGACTGCGCAGTGGACTCTGTATATTGTGTTTCCTTCTGGGTAACCACAGGGGCCAATAGTATTAAGGGATTTTGTTGGGAAGCTTCTTGTTTATGAATCAGGATCAATCCATAATGGTAAATGGCTAAAAAGAAAGGGGAAAACCAACAAATGGTTCCGTTGTTAGCTGATTGGAAGGCAATGGGATGGAGCACATGAGATTTGCGGAAGGCGTGACAAACAAAAACTAAATCCGACGAAAAAAAAGGTGAGATAATGCGTCATTATAAGGGGATGTTGATACCATGGAACCCCACAAAGGCAGAGATTGAAAGTTGGTTGAAGACAAAGGAGCTAGAGTTTGCGCAAAAAGATAACAAAAACCCCAAGTTAACATCGTGCAAGTATCTGGACAAGTACGTATTCATCGACTTGCATGAAGTATTTTTCTTTGATTTCCCACACATATTGCAGGAGTGGATCAAAAGATTGAAAGACAACCATCCGATGAATCAGATCAGACATCTAGAGTGGAATCCTGAATAGATCGTACAACTACAATGTGTTGATAATAAATTCACGCGCCTAGTAGATTCTTGGTTAGACAACATTCTTGTCGGATTTATCACATAGTTTTCAGTAGATACATAAAATCGTACAGCGTAGCTGAACAAGACTTATTGAAGGGACCTCGAGGTAGGTACCTCCGATCATTATATACTTCCATTAAGATATTGTTATATAACAAAGGTGTAATGACAATGGAGTCAGACAACTAAACTTCTCTGCGTGCATGGGGGAAGGGGGGAAGCACTGAAAAAAAAATGGAGAAATGTAAGGAGAAGGAGACAAAGGAAAGAAGGAGGAAGCCTTAGACCCAATCATGATGGATGAAGACTAGATCAAGAGTATCATGGTGATAGCTGGAAAGACGCCCAATGGAGTACCCTACCAATACAAGGTGAACACCAAGAAGAGAGTCGTAGCCGTAAGGGAAGGCTTGGAAATTGATGAAGAGTAGGTAGAGGATCTATGGGCTATGAAGAAGATTGAGGAAATACTACGCGTGATATATGAGAGGAAGATGAGAGATCTAAGAGAGAGAATACAAGGCAACAATCCTATCCATATTAATGTAAGTGTGGAACCCATAAACCCATGTGTGACTAACACACCAAAAATAACACCACCATTTAGACAACCAAAATTCGAGAGAGGGAAAAAGCATTAGTCAAGTATCTACACTGCACAGAGGTAGTAGTTTAGCATTCAGGATGGTAGGACACGATCCCACCATAAATTTACTAGAATTCAAAGAAGAAGTGTCGGAGGAACTAGAGAAGCACTTGTTTATCTCTGAAAAGATCTGAGAAGAAAAACATATCATAAACGAGGACACTAAACTTGCACAGTTAGCTATCACGCTAATATACCATGCACTAGACTGGTACATGAGTTAGAAGTAAACAATCCACCTGGGAAGACAAGGACACTGACAAACATCAAGAAATTACTGATAAATGAGTTTCAGAAGCCAAGTTTAGAGGACCAACACATGAACGAGATGATAGAAATTAGACAAAAACCATGAGAATCCGTATGGGATATTGACCAGAGATTCAAGTGACTGAAAGGAAAGATGAAATATCTCATGAAAGATATGCAACACATGCACATGTTCATCAAATTACTATTACCACACTTGAAATATCCACTATGACAATAGAAGTTTCAGATGTAGACAGAGGCTCTACAAGCATCCCTGCAACTGGAAGAAAACCAATATCAAGAGACAGGTCAAGTCATCGAGGAGTTAAAGGAGGATCTGAAGAACTTAACGTTCCAGCTAAACATTAAGTAAGGAAAAAAGAGAATCCATTTGGTGTACCACATGCAAGACAGAAGGACACCATAAGAACAAATGTCCAACATTCACGCAGTACATGGCAACATGAATGCCAAATCCATTACCAACAGGAGGACTGTGGTGCGAAATATGTAAGAAACAAGGCCATGATCCATATCACTGCCTAATGATGCAGAAGTACCAGACAGTCCCAAATAGTTCGTATTGAAACTTTTGCAAGTCAGTAGACCATGATGAAAAATATTGTAGAACCGTGGAGTTGATGAGAGAGAGGACATCAGATGCATATAGGGTACAGGAAAAAATGATGATTGGGAAAGACACACATCAGTTTAACCAAGTACCAGCCCCATACAACATTGTGCAACAACATTATAATATTGTGCATCAACCATATAACACAGTGCATCCCCACTACAATATCGCACAGTATAACCAGGAGCCTCTGTATAACGCGTTTCAAGGGGATCGAGCTGGCTACAAAGGCGGAGGAAGAGCAAAAGGAGGCTTTGGAAGAGGTAGAGGACCAGTGGTATGTCACAACTGTCAACAACTAGGATACTATGCAAGAGAATGTCCACTTCCGCCAGCAACATGTATGGATTGTCACGCATTTGATCATGACACGGAAGAATGTCCTACGTTATTAGGGAAGATCTAGGAAAAGAGGAATCAAAACAATCAAAATGTTCAATGCAACTCAGCAGAGGAGAGGGATGAAGGAAGAAACATCACCATAGTTACACGTGGAGGAGCTAAAATAGGAAATAACGCAGTATGACAAGAGCCAGTACAACACCAATGGGTGAAGAAGAATGTCGAACCAAGGAAGCAATTTGACGTGCAAAACGAGAAGAAGATATTTAAGCAAGCTAGACAAGAATTTTTTAAGCCTGACATTGCGTTGACCTCAACCGTGTATCATAGTAAGGAAGTACCAGAGTACAAGATGCCTCCATCGTTGGATCATACCAAAGAAATGCATCCCTTGGGACAAGTAAGTGCAATCAAAGTATTTTTGCAATCATGTGTAAAATTACTAAATGATCCATCCTCTGTCAAAGTATTACAAAATATGCTAGAAAGATGTAGTGTCGAGACAGAAGGATAGCTAGAATACAAAATATTCAATCACCTACATACAAGGATAAGAACAAGTATGGAGTTCAGGCTGAACACCAACATTGGAGATTTCAACATGGGAGATATCATACTGGATCTAGGATCCTAAGTCAATGTATTACCCAAGAAGATAGGAAATGTATGGGAGAGACCACATTAAGATATTCACCCATTTAACTAGAACTGGCAAATCAGCAGAGAGTTCTACCAATTGGGAGACTAAAAAGAGTGACAGTAGACCTAGATGGAGTGCACACTAAAGCTGACTTCAAAGTAATAGATATAGTGGACGACACAACACCTTACCCATCACTTCTTGAATTGGATTGGGTGTTTGATAACTAGGCCATAATCAACTTAAAGACATGGAAAATGACCCTTGATTCAATAGAATATAGAGTCATTGCACCATTAGACCCATCGGAAGGGGAAAGGTTTGTAGAGCCTACTTGCTTGGACTTGGAGGAAATTAGCCATTTGTACAGAACAACTACCTGAGATGAGGATTACATAAAACCAACTGCAGATGGGATACTCAGTTGGTGGAGCATCACCTCATGTGTGTCAAACTCATATACAGGTTTAGAGAAGTGGCAATAGAGGCTACACGAAGTTTCCACAAGAATATGCTCAAGAACAGACCGCGCAGTAAGATGGGTAGGTACAGAGATAAGGGACCACCTATTTTCCATGGGGTAAACGATATCGAAGCATTATTGACACATTACGAAGATGAAGTGTTATAAAATCAAAGACTCTTAGCACTATAAATAACACTCAAGTCCACACCTGCAATATGGTGGGGCACACAGAAAGAAACAATCAAGGACTGGTACCAATGTAAGAGTTTACTGCACATTAGGTTTGGCACAGAACAAAGAAGCAACTAATAAAAAAAATATGATGGACAGGGGGCACTAGTGGAAAACTTGGAGAAGTGCAGAGCGCTCTGGAAAATGACACCCCCAGAGGAATGGCCTCATGATTTCATTCACACACTAGAGGGCATCCCAGCAAACTGGTATACAGACCAGGAACTATGGAGAGGAACTATGATATGGAAAGTACTACAATAGAAGTTTACAGTCACTTTCTCATTTGAGCATGAGAACCCTAACATAGATGCATCACTTAAACAAATAAGAGGGGTGATATTAATTAAGGAACTAGAAGTTGAACCCATAACAGAAGAACAACAATGGAACAGACAGACAGTGAAAGCATTGTTGTCATGCTACCATGTGCAGGAAGCAGTACCAGATGAAGACGATCTGGGCAATAGTTTGATTGAGGAAGTTGAAGGAGAAAGAAGAGTGGAAGGTACACCTCTAGAATTATAAGTAATTGCTACACCGATCAAGGTGAAGAAATTCAACATTGGGACAGTTGTGAATCCCAAAATGCCCAGCATTGGAGACTACTAGGATGAGAAAACACTGGAAAGCATAACAAATTTACTGCGTGAGTACAGTGACCTGTTCCCCAAAATGTTCACATAAATGAAGGGCATAGAAGGAGAGCTAGATGAAATGAAGATACCACTCAGATTTGAGGCAAGACCGATCATATAGAAACCATATAGACTAAATATGATCTATAAGAAAAAATTCAAAGCTGAGATCGATAGGATGTTGGAGGCTAGAATCATAGAACCTGTGGAAGAATCAGAATGGATAAGACCGATGGTGGTTCGGGAGAAAAAACAAGGTGGGATAAGAATATGTGTCGACTTGAGGAAGTTGAATAATGCTTTCCTACATGACCCCTTCCCTACACCCTTTACAGATGAAGTCCTAGAAAATGTGGGAGGTCAAGAAACATACTCATTCACTGATGGATTCTCAGGATACCACCAAATCAAAATAGCACCAGAATATCGGTACAATAATACCTTTGCAACAGAATGGGGATATTACTAGTACACAGTCATGTCGTTTGGACTGAAGAATGCACCAACAATATTTTCCAGAGTACTAGTCATAGTTTCATTTAAAGAATTTATCCACCAGTTTCTAGAGGTATACTTGGACGATTGGACAGTCTATAGTCTGTTGAAATACCATGTATAGGTCTTTTGGTTGATGTTAGAAAGATGCAGGCAGTGCCAGATAACGTTAAACATCAAGAAGTGCATCTTCGAAACACCTTTTGGGATACTATTGGGCCATATAGTATGCAAGCAAGGTTTACTAGTAGATCCTGCCAATATTACAGTAATCGTTAACCTGCCACCACCAAAAAAAAATTGTCAACTAAGAGTGACATTGGGACACACAGGATACTACAAAAAAATTATAAAAGGGTACATGCAGATCACCACGCCAATGGAGAAACTGCTAAGGAAAGACACAAAGTTCCAGTCGAATGAGGATTGTCAACATGGTCGAGATACACTGAAAGAAAAAATGGTAACTGCGCCAATACTAGTATTCCTAGACTCGGAGAAGACATTCCACGTACATGTAGATGCATCAACCATATCACTTGGATCTATTTTGGTGCAACCATGAGGAGGAGAATTGGATCATCCTATAGCATTTTCTAGCAGAAAACTGTCAGAATTGGAGCAGAACTACAACACTACAGAGAGGGAAGGCCTAACTAAGGTCTATGTGCTTCAGAAGTTCAGACATTACTTACTGGGGAAACATTTCAATATGTTCACAGACCATTCAACGCTCAAATACCTAGTCAACAAGCCAGTGTTGGGGGGGAGAATTTGTAGATAGCTATTGTTGTTTCAAGAATTTGATTTTGAAGTAATAGTCAAGCTGGGGAAGCTGAACGTAGGAACTTATCACTTGTCAAGGATCACGAATGGGGAGGAACCTACAAATCTAAAGGAAAAAATTCTGGATGCATAGTTATTTTCAGTCTAGATCGTCGATGAATACTTCGCAGAAATTATCAAGTACTTGAGTACAGGGACTATGCCACAGGAATATAACACCACGCAGAAGAAAAACCTGGTAGTTTGGGTTGCAGACTATCAGCTGATTGTAGGACACTTATACAAAATGGGCGCAGATAGCATATTGAGAAGATGTGTGTTATAACATGAAAGAAAAAGGATTTTAGCAGAAGCCCATGAGGGAATAGCAGGAGGACATTACACAGGAAAAGCCACTGCACATAAGGTATTGCACATAGGACTATGGTGGCTGACCATTCACAGGGACTCAAAAGAGTACTGCCAGAAATGCGATGTATGTAAAAGGGTTGGTAAACCGAATAGAAGGGATGAGATGCCCCTACGACCACATGTAACTTTGCAGGTATTCGAAAAATGGGAAATATACTTATTGGGACCAATTAACCCACCAATAAAAAGGACAGGAGAAAGGTACATTATCATTGTGACGGAATACCTGACAAGATGGGTGGAAGCAGCACCAGTAAAATATTGCAGCGTAGAGACAACAACACACTTCCTGTTCAAACAAGTGGTCACCGAATTTAGTTGCCCTGGGATTTTGATGAGTAACCAAGGAACTCACTTCATTAACAGTACTATTAAGGCTATGACTGAGGAATTTGAAGTTCATCATCAAAAGAGTACACCATATCATCCCCAAGAAAATGGAATAGTAGAATCCTTTAACAAGATCCTTGAAAATGCACTCACGAAGATCTGTAACGTTAATAGGGATGATTGGGACCTAAAGCTACCAACAATATTGTGGGCATACAAGACCACATACAAGAAGTTGATAGGACAAACACCATTCATATTGGTATATGGACAAGAAGTAGTCGTGCCACTAGAATTTATAGTACCCAGACTGCGCATAGCAACAATTACGAACATGACAGAACAAGGCACAGTACAGGATAGGTTGAATCAACTAATGATCATGGAGGAAAATAGGATTCTAGCAGGGTTCCACCAAGAAGTCTAGAAACCAAGGGATAAATATTGGCATGACAAACATATCAAGAGGAAAAATTTCAAGTAAGGAGACTTAGTTTTGATGTATGACAATAAATCCCTTCAGCATCCCAAAAAACTCAGAATGCACTAGTTAGGACCATACGAAGTAAAAACTATCACAATGGGGGAGTTATATAATTGAAGGATTTAGGAGGCCCAAAACTCAGAGGGATGATCAATGGGAGCTGACTAAAGTTGTATAGGGACAGATGACCCCTTAACACTTAATATATATATATATAACAACAGATAACAACAGAGGTATAGTGTGACAAAAAGCGAATGAGCACGCGCACTCGACAATGCTAGCCCGACGGAGACAAGGCCAATGGTCATTACAAAGCAGAAATAGCGGGAAAGATGGATACGGAAAAAGAACTGCCAACTGGTGATAGCAAGGGTAATCAATGGAAAGTACGTAGGAACCAGCGGTTCAATTAAAACGCAATCACGGTAACGTCTCTAACAAGCTTCACATGACGTCGATATAAAGCAAGCACACGGGAGCAGAAATGTTATTATGAAATCAAGAAAGGCACAGAGTGATAGAGTATGCGAAGCAAATAATTAATTTTTTAGAGGCCACTAAGCTTGGTGAACGACATCTTTACCACCATGGCACCACCCAAACAGGGAGAACCGAGTCAGAGTGCCAGACAACCTCGAAGCAGCGCTAGAGCACCATCGCAATCAAAGGGAAGTGAACAACAACCACCTCAACCTCCAGAATTTGTCAACGTGGATGAAATCCCGTATACCAACAAGCCTCACACCCATTTTTGAGGAAACCCAACAGATAGCACTAGTGGGTATGGACATTGATATGTCGAAAGAGGGACAAGACCAATAGGCCAAGGACGTAGAAAACTAAGTGCACCTTGAAAACCCTAAAGAAGAAATGAGAGACAATTGGATGGCTCCAAACCAGGAAGAAACGAACACGCCAGAAAGATCACAGAAAACGACGCCAAAATAGCCACAGGAGGGAGCAGTGGAAGATGTCATCGGTTGACTAGATGAGTATGTAGAACAATGAACATATGCAGAACAAAGAACAACGAACGCACAGATGCAGCAGAATTGCAACAAGCAAAGGACAATTGAGACGAGCTGGAATTGGTACTCGACCAGGGTAAGCTCGAGACCA
This sequence comes from Picea engelmannii, assembly GCA_009831015.1. Classification (NCBI taxonomy): domain Eukaryota; kingdom Viridiplantae; phylum Streptophyta; class Pinopsida; order Pinales; family Pinaceae; genus Picea; species Picea engelmannii. The sequence continues at coordinate 212,431 of ML788919.1, read as the reverse complement.
AAGATGAGAAGGACTGCATGAATAGGCTAGATCAGAAATTGGTCGTGGCCTATGAGAAAATCCCAAAGAACGCACAAACAACCGAACTCATGGTGACACAGAAGATTGATCATATTGTGCATACAATCGATCAATACCAATAGGATATCGAGCACCTCAGGGAGAATCTCACACCTACCACTCCACCATAGGTGAAGAAGCAAAGGAAGCATGAGGAAATAGCACAGATAAAGGAGATAGAACGATAAGTCCATGCAGCGGTTGACTTGTTTGAGAGAGAAGCACACCTCTGGATGAAGTTGGAAGGGGATCAACACGTCCAGTAGTGGGACCAGCAAGGAGAAAGGATAAGTGCAAATATCCAGGACCTCAAGCAGAGGCAAAAGACAATGTCGATCATGAAGTGTGTCAAAGGAGTGCAGGCTATAAAGAAACTATAGGCAGAACTCATAGTTGCACAGACACAAAAAAAGGATCTCCAGGCTAAAATGGAACCGCTCCAGGAGTGAGCAACAGAGGTCATTGCACAAGCAGAGGAAGTCAAAACGAATATGGCACAAAACCAAGTAGAGTGTGCAAGGATGGTTAACGACGATATTGCAGTGTAGGTATTGGACGCACTCAAGGAGAAGACCGTGCAGTCCCAAACCCAAGCAACAGAGCTCACGAAGAATTTACAAGCGATTGCAAGAGAGATCGACGAAGCACTCCAGGGTTAGGTGGCTCAAGACGAGCCACATGTCAATGTTCGAGGCCTGTTGGAAGCAGGATGAATCATAAAGAAAGGCTATTTTGGGGAGAAAATCATGCAAGAGGAAAGTGGCAGTTGGATGGAAAAGCAACACACGTGCATGCATCAAAACCTAACGACGCTAGGGTTAGGATTTTTGTGATACATTGTAATGGATGGTGAGACGAAAATATAAATAAGTAGTACTTAGGAGAGGGAAAAGGAGAGAGAGGCTAATAGGGAGAGAGAAAGGGGAGAGAAAGAGGAAGGGTATTGTAAGAACTGTACGAATCATTAATATGGTGAGCTAAGGAGGGAATTAGTGACTTGATCCCAAGGGTAAGATCTCGGGATAAGGAACCTGGTGCAATCTAGTCATCCTCGTAGGGATCAAGGAGCCGCTGAGGAGAGTAAGAAATAATAATGTAAATACGCACAGCGTGATATCTTTCTGAACCATAATAACATTCTAAGAGCCATATCTTTGTGGACATAGCCCAGGAGGGGGTGAACCATGGTAACACTGTGTTGTGGGATTGAATGAATGTGTCTTTTTGTCTGATTAATTGATGAATGTTGAATGAATTAAGTAGATCTGGTATTTTACATGCATACGGAGAATAAATGTTATAGAAGGATGTTAAATAGACTAGATAAAGGTTGTGACGTACAAGTACAGATATCTCTCAGTCTCAGGTTGCAAACACCTGAGTATTGCAGCCACCCATAAGATTTATCTCGAGTGAGACTGCGCAATGCACTATGTGTACTGTGTTTCCTTCTGGGTAACCAAAGGGGTCGATAGTCTTAAGGGATTTTTTTGGGAAGCTTCTTGGTTACAAACCAGGGTCAATCTGTAATGGTAAATGGCTAAAAATAAAGGGGAAAACCAACAATACATTTCTTCCCATGTCCTCCACTATTTCAGCTTGTTGTGCATTATGAAAAATCCTTACTTTTTCACCTTTGTGAGGGAAATCTCTAAACATATGATCTCCTTTACAACCCCAACATTGAAAAGGTGGTTGCCTTGGCCTTTGACCCCTTGTCTCAATCGTTCTGGGTTCTCTGGAAGTTGGTTGTCCCTAAGCATTATTTCTTAAGAATGGTGGCTTAGTTCCCTTCTTCCCCTGATACATTTTGAATTTCGTTTTTTCTTCCCTATCTTTTTGGAAAGTTGGCCTTGCTTTTTTCCGATCATATAGTCATTTAGCTCGCCTTATGGTCTCCTCCAATGTTTTGGGATCATCATATTGTATTTTCTCACTGATGAATGGTGGAAATCCACTCAAATATCTTTGAATCTTAACTGTCTCATCCTTGATGAAAGAAACATACTTCAACAATTCTAAAAACCTTCTTTAATATTCATATATGGTCATACTCCCAAGCTTGAGTCCAAATAAATCTTTCATTTTCTTATCATAGTATCGCTTAGTCAAGTATTTATTTTCAAAATACTTCTTGAATTCCCTCCAAGTAACATTTTTCTCTTTAATGTGCTACACCTGCACGAGCTGATCCCACCACATGGATGCATTTCCCTTGAGTTGATAGATGGAAATTATTCCTTCTACATGAGAAGAATAATTATGTAATAGAAAATACTTTGTCATGCCCAACAACCATGTCTTTGCATCTTCATCCTTCTTGTTCTCACCATCAAATGTAGGAAGTTTGATTTTGTTCATTTCTCTGTGTAACTCATCCACCCCAGACCTCTCATGCTTTGTGAAAGGGGAAACAATTGATTTGTTGTGTGCTCTCTTATTGGAATACCTTGGGGAGTGATGGTGATGTCTGCTAACACTTCTTGTTCTTCTTTTCTCATTAGGAGACCTGTGACTTCCTGATTTTCTTGAGGCACTCTCCTTATCCAATTTTTTTTCTATTTTGTTCAAGATCTGCATTAACTTCATGTTGAATTCGTCCTGCTACTCCTTTTCTTTCATAATCCTTTCATTGTCATCTTTATGGATTTGGACATCCTTCTGCAAATTTGTAATGGTCTCTACCATATTCTTGTTTTCATCCCTTCCGTCTCCATGTCCATTGGAGTTTGTTCCTTCAATGCCCATATGGACATCCATCCTTCTGATATCATCTTCCTGACTGTAAGCCCCTGATGTATCTTCCATACCTATGCACTTTATGTTGATCCTGATCTGATCTAGTTGTTGTTAACTCTGCAAAATGTGTAGCTAACAAAACTTTGTCAGGTTAACTGACTCATCACTTTCATGAAAAATATGAACCATTCTGGTTCAATAATATATCAGACTTATTTATTCTGATTTCCTAAAAAATTGATTTCCCAGATCAATTTTCTGGGTTAATAATTATATTCTATTGTCCAAGACCTTTCAAACACCTACTTCCATGCTCAATTCTGAGTCTTAAGCAGAACGTTATGGTTATTTGAAAATTGCCCATTAATTTTTTTGTTCACTCTTCAACTTGGTGCAATTGGATTTTTAGTAGGAGCTCAATTGGGTTTCTTCATATACATATTTTGGACAGTCTATCCAAGTTTCACCTCTTTCTGGTTTTTGGGCTGCTAGTTACAGCCTGCTGAAGTTCTAGGCCAATTAATGTTTTTGGTCTGGAATGCTACAAGTACATTCTTTGCAATATTGAAATTTTTTAACATGCCCATAATTTTAATTCATCTCTAGGAATATTTTCTATGGCTCAATAAATTTCCATAGACTGCTCATGTGCCTCAAATTGATTCCAGAGCAGAAAGTTATGGCCCTTCGAAGTTAGTTGGGTCTTAAAATTTACCCTCCACTATTTGTCCTATAACTTCCTCATAAAAGCTTTGTTTGACGAACGGTTTACACCATTAAAAATCTCTCTCTGGGATCTTTTGTTTGATTTGCAAAGACATAGCATACCTAGGTGCACTCTGTTATCAGAATTTTTGAGTAGCTAAAAGCGTTGTTTAGGGCCTCAAAATCACATTGCAAAAAGATGACCTTCAAACAATATAAAATGTCACATAAATTCACTAGTTTTCTGTTATTGTAGACCATCCAAATGACTTTGCACACACAAATTTGAACATGTACACCCATATTTAGCATGTGCAAAAACACCATAAGGTAGCGCATGCTTCACGCACCAACTCGAAATCAATTCTCTGTGGAATTTCACTTCAATTCAACTTGTTCAGCCCATCTAGGATCAGTGTTGAAAAATGGAGCTTTGATGCCATATTGTAACATCCCCAGCATCCAACTGGGTTATGCCACGTAAAATTTTCTAAACTGTATGCAAATTAAAACATATACACATAGAAACTCTTGCGGAAATTTATATATATAACTTAAAACAGATAAATACATTATGTAAATGCACGGATTCATACGTAAATAACAGTAAACAAATACATGCAGCATAGACATGCAATACCCATGAATATAAAGACAGGTATAAACCACACACAAGAAAAACCCATAAAAATAAACACATAAATAATAATGCAACATGTAATTTAACTCACAATTGACACTTATCTTGGTAAGAATATCACCAACTGTGTGTAGACCTTCCACGAACCTCCTAGCCTTATACCACACTGCTCATCACTCTTAGAAGTGGGTCACCCCTGAGCTAGGACTAAAATCCACCCAGGTAAAGGGATTCCTAACTAGGATAATGTATCTTAGAAAATAGGAAAGACTCTGTCACAGGTGCCAACTCAAACTAACATCCTACAGTCCCTCATTCCCCACATGCCTGTCCCACCCCAAGAAGTGTACCCCTTCTCTTCTCAACAATCCTTCAGTTGCCCCACTTCCTTTCCAGGCTTCAGCAACAGGCATGACAAGAAGTCTCAGAGCCCTATAGTTGCAGTTTGGCACCTTTGGGAAATCAATTCCCAACAATTCTCTCACCTAAAGAGAATTGCTCACGGGCCTGACAACCCGCCTCTTTAGTCCATATCCTAAGCTAACCATGCACAGGTACAGTAAGGTATGGAGGACAACTGAATGAATGAGTGAACGATGATGGAATGAATGAATGGAAAATGAACTAAGTCCAAACTATATGTATGCATGTTCCCAACTTGACACTTTTCATGTTGAGAGATACTTTGGTCCACTTGTCCCCATCCTTAGAACTTAGGATAAAATAATTATCCATACTTTATACTTTAAGAAATATTAATATAATATTCCTTTTTGGCTTAAGCTCCCTAGCTTACCCCTTATCCTTAAATTTTAGCCCCCCCTTTCCCTAACTAGTGGAGTTTAGTCCACCATACCCTTTTATCGTGGTCAGTCTACACACAGCGATGTATTATATTAATGATAAGACATATACAAAAATAGGCTCACTAGCCTTTAGCATCTACACTCTCTGGCCTAATTCCACACATAAGCCTCCTAGCTTATAATAACTGGCTCACTAGCCTATAAAACACAACATATACACAAAGGATCCCTGGACTCAAAATCATGTGCACTTAAGTTTGTTACGCACGGTATCCTGGAATGTGCACACTTCATCATTTTAATGTGTAGTACATGTGTGCACTATACCATGGAAGGTGCATACAAAAATGATATCAAACAACTCACTAGCTTAAGTAATTTTTCATTTCCATTTACAGTTGGGGTTCATCCTAGGGGTATTACAATTGTCCTTCTCCTTTATACATGCTCAAAGATCACTTGGGATGTGTGACCCTTCACCTCCCACTCCTTTGTCCTCAAAGTGTGTGCCCTCCTTCTCCACTAATTTTTTCTTTATGCATTTCTAAAATGTAACAACCCTAATCCTTAGTGTTCCAATGAGATTGACGGTCAAGATTAGATATTTCCCTCATGATATCAATGGTCAAGACTTAATCATTAGTTGAGGTAAATTAATTCACTAAAGTGACCCATAAAATCATAAAGTCACTTTTACATTAAAAAAATTAAAAGACCTAACTTTATGAAATTATAAAAATGTATTATAAAGTCACTAGGGAGAAAGTGTGCCCAGTCACTTCTGCATGTTGAGAACCGCCAATGCAAAAGTACCTCTGAGATACCAAATTATAAAACTCCCTCTTAGCAAGAGAGGTACTTCTGGTACCACCACTAGAATCCATCTCCATCTCATCAACGGCCACAGCTTCTCCCCCTATACTAGAAGTCTATGCTCCCTCTAAACAGGAAGCCACTACTCCCACTACACTGTAAGCCTCTTTTGCTACCTCTGTTGTTCCATGAACTAAGGACATGATCCTAGGAGAATGCACACTCTCCTGAGCATACATTTGTGTCCACTCATTCCTATTTAGTCCTCTAAGAGTCTGGGAAGAGGACCGAGTCCTTTGTATCAACTCTCTCTCCTATACAACCTTCCCACTCTCCAACATAGAATCTGATTCCATAATTCCACTGGACCCAAACACAGGTCATCCCAACAACCTGTAAAACCCCTCATACCCGAAACCAAGCTTCATTTTTTTGTTAGCAATTTCTCCCATAAAATATAAAAACACATGCCCATCGTAGAAGACAACTCCAAATCCACTCTCATCCAAAGCTGACATTGAGAGAAAGTTAACAATCAACTCTAGAATATACAATACCTTGGAAACCTCTAGAAAATATCCTGACTCTAGTTGTAATATAACCCTTCCAAGCCCCTTTACTACAAGTTGTGAGTCGGCTCCATAATTCACTTTGCAGACCAATCCTATCTCTGTAAGATTGAGGAAAACTGACCTCAACCGAGTCATGTGTCGAGAAGCTGCATTGTCCACAAACCATGACTCAATATCCTCGAATGTTAGGCACCCACTGCCCACGGGACCAATCATGAGAGATAAATCCCTCTCATATCTCTCAACAAACTCTGAAATCTATGCTAATGCTAACACCTTTGGTTCCTACTTCTTATTCTTCTTGTTCAAACATTGACTAGCGTAGTGTCCAATCTTGTGACATGAAAAGCATCTCACCTTTCTCATGTCCTTCTTCTTCTCATTTATCTTTCCCACAAGAGCAATGTTCTTTTCATCTGCACCATCCATTTCCTTTTCCTGAGACCCCTCCCGAATCTCCTCCTGTGTAAAATCATCCCACAATCTGCTCCAATCGGGAAGCTTCTCTCTCCCCACCACACACTTCATGAAAACCTCCCACTCTTTGGTGAAGCCTTTGAGGTCTATATGCACCAACTCCGAGTCAGGAATAACTTCTCCAATAGCTGCCAAATTTTCCTTCACTTGTGCAACTCGAGTGAGGTAGGTGACCACACTCTCTCCTTTGGCCATCCTATCACTATGGAGCTTGTCTTGGAGAGCCATTTTCTGGTTCTGATTCTTTGTCTCATACAAAATTTCCAGTGTATCCCACATTTCTTTGGTTTTATTCTTCTCAGCCAAGTGTAGAATAAGGTGGTATTTGACCCCGTCCATGATGATTCTCTGAGTCATGTCTTCCTTCAACTCATGAACATCAAGAGCTATGGGATCTAAAGAAGGTACATGCATGATGGTGTTCACAAATGACCATAATTTGTTCTCCTTGAGAACACTGCTTATTCTAACCTTCCACTGCAGGTAGTTGGAGATCCCTCCAACCTAATGTTGGAAGTCATATTTGTTCACTTGACAAAGAACCTCTTCTCCCTTCTTCAAGAAAATTCTCTAGCAAATCACTTGTTGTCCCAAGTGCCAAATTTGTCCACTAAACTTCAGAGCACCTGCTCTAATACCATGTTTAAATTAGTTCAGGAACTCACTATATTATTCTCAAATTTCAGTCTTCAATTAAGTCTCAATAGTCAAGCATGAAAACCCAATACTAAATGCATTTAATGAGAAGAAACACTGAATAATATAGATCTGGAACTAAATCAGCAGCGGAATCATTTACGAACAGTAGACAAAATACACTTTTGGCACCATAAAAAATCTAGGAAAAACCCCAAGAAGAATAACACAGGAAAGGAGTGACAAATTAAGGAGATTTATTTATTAAGCTCAAGAGAAAGATATTGAGATTATAGTATCCATTTACAACATGAATATAACATAACTCAACTAAAAAAATGTTCCTCTTATACACTTAGAAAATTGTGCCAAAGAATCTAGAAATCCATGCCAAGACTCTGCCTATGAAACTGAATCAAATTTATGTTCAATGTTGAATTGTACTTCCTGTACTTCAACATTAACTTTCTTGAACAGTGTGCATGATTTTTTGTACCAGCAGTAAAGAAAAATAAAGATTCTAAACCAACATTTTTCCTTGAAATCAAAGACATGATTTCAGTGCATACCTAAGTTGTATAGTCTATCAAATTCGTACAGAATGGACTTCTTTAGTTAATGTACGGTCCTATTCAATATCAACTGCAAGTGTATTGGGATGCATGCCCACTTTCTCCCTGAAATATGTGCCTCCCCTACCTTTTGTCCTTATCCTTACTCCATGCTTAAATATCTCTTGGGATGTGTGACCCTTCACCTCCCACTCCTCTCTCCTCAAAGTGTGTGCCCTCCTTCTCCACTAATGTTGTCTTTATGCATTTCTGAAATGTAATAGCCCTAACCCTTGGTCTTCCAATGAGATTGATGGTCAATATTATATCTTTCCCTCATGAGATTAATGGCCATGACTTAATCATCTTTTGAGGTCACTTAAGCTACTAAAGTGACCCATAACATCATAAATTCACTTTTACATTAGAAAATTAAAAGACCCACCTTTACAAAATCACTTTATAAATTTACTTTATAAAAACGTATTATAAAGTCAGTAGGGAGAAAGTGTGCTCAGTCACTTATGCATGTTGAGTGCCACCAAATCAGAAGTACCTCCGAGATACCAAATTCTAACACTTGTATCACTTTGTAGAGTGAGTGACTTTTTCAGCATCATGCATGATTACTCAGAAGGAGTATGGCCTTGAGAGATGTACATTTGATGCTATTAGATTATATTGATAGTGGTGATGGTGCTCATGATGTTATCATGAGATAGCTTGTGTGGATATGTTGTTGCTACCGAATGAATGGTCAGTTTGTTCTCAAGACCAATGCCTTTAATACCTCCCTAGCTAGGAGGGAGTGTTGATATTATGGTAGCTTCTGAAGGTATTAACTTCTACGTGTAACCTTTGGCGAGACTAGAATATTCTGGGAAGTAAGAGATACCATAAAACGTTGGATAATAACCCTAGAAGACAAGTTGGCTCAACAGAGTAATTAATATTGAGTTATTATCCTCTAGGAAGAGAATTCCACCCAGTCAGGTGAGTTGGAGCAGTATAAATAGAGGAACTTAGAGATCATTTAGTCTCGCTTACTCTCACAACTGCATAAGGAAAATTGGTGTGCATGATTGGAGGAGAGTTGCAGTTGTTGAAATGGTGACTTGGTCTTTTGTTATTGTTGGACTTTCTTCTTGTTTATGGTTTGGACTTTCTTCCTGGTCTGCTAGCTTTGGAGAGAGGTATGCTACCTTGGTTGGCTATTGGTTCTAGGGTTTGCTTCCAAAATTATTCTCTCTGTCAAGGTTAAGGTTCTCAGGGGTGGCCTTTGTGCCTATGGTTGGGTGACAATATTTCAATATTGTCTACGGTGAAATGAACACACCTATTATTATAACACTTCTAAACTCAACAATTAATTAGAATATTTTTTTATCTTTGTGGGTGTGACACCTTATCACAAGCCCACAAATCCCATAAACTTTCCCATGAGGCCTTAGCCTATTTTCGGGGCCAATTTCACTGAAATGAAAGGCTAATATGGTGCCAACGAATATTCCCACATTTATGACACCTTGGCCTATTTTGGGAATACCTCCCTAAGATACAACAAACAACATTATCCACATGTCCAATCTTTCCATAGTAATGACATGTATTCTTCTTTCAACTCTAATGGGGTGCATTTGTTTTCCCTTTAGGTTTTTTATTAAGGCATCTAGGTCTCTCTATAGGGGTATCAAATAGTCCTCTTTCCTTGTGATTTGAGTCACCCTTTCCCTTGAGAAAGTGAACTTTATGTTTACCACCAAGGTTTCCTTCATCAAGCAATATGTGTTGATTAGTGATCAACAAGACATAGAAAGATTCTACAGTGTGATATTTACCATCTTCCCTACGTTCTTTCCAATTGGTGCAAAAATTTGAAATGAACACATCGAATGGTACTCTCAGATTCATAAGACCAGCTTGATGATTTGTTCATATTTATTCTTATTATTATTTCCACATTCTCCTAATTTCAACTACAGTTTGTTCACAAACGTCAAATAGTCCTCTATTCTGTCGAAAGAATGATGATCGAGAGAGATCAACTCTTTCGCCAATAGCATGATGTGACTTTCATTGAATCTATCAAATAATGACTTCATCGTCTTCCAAAATTGATGAGGGAAGTCGATTCCACTGATGTGAAATCGAATCTCCCATGAGATATAGGTCGTGATGACCCCCATAGCCTCATCCTTCTTTCCATCAAAAATGAACTTTTCTTAACAGTCTGTTGAATTTGGAATCACAATATTTGTATATTTCCACAGTCCTTTACTCTTTAGCAGGGTTTCCAAGTCTATTTCCCATACTACATAATTTGACGCATTCAAAATTATGGGATCGATCTTCGAAGTCATCTTCAATATCTAAATAAATTTGATCTGTTTCCACAAGTTACAGTCTGCAAATCATTGGCCCAGAGTTAATCACACAACATATATGACTCGACATAATTTGCGTACAATATGTGAGGTTTCAACCAATCACTCTAATACCATGTTGGGGATTGGGTGTAACCTAATATGAAAAAAAAACATAGAACTGCAGATAATCAAAGAGAATAATATTCAAAGATAACGGGTGGTGTCTAAAGACACTGTCACAACACTTAAACATGACGCATTCTTATTAGAACATCACAATGCATGTTGTAGATCTTATACCACACACTAAGATTTTTTATAATGATCCATCTGGTCTTCTATTTATAGATTCAAGATATAACCAAATTCCTTAGAATCAGGAATATCGTGTTCACATATAACCATTAGTGGTTAGAGTTGACTCCATGACATACACGATGTCTAGTTGTCTTGACAAGGATGCTTGACTCGACCATCCATGCATCCAACTTATAGTCAATTGCTCAGCTAATCAATCCATCGACCAACTATCTTTGACTACTATCTGACTTTCCAACTAACAAGCTTCTCGACTACTCAACTAACTGATGTAGATATCTAGTTGATCACTCAATCGGTTATGTCTAGATGTTGGTCGATCGCTCGACCACCTTATTCCAAGAGAAGTGTGATGAAACATCAAGGCTTGATGTTTCAACATGACTTGTATCTCCTCCAGTTCCATGGGACACTCAACTTTCTCCAATATATCATCCTCATCATACATATAGCCATAATAATTGACATCAATTTTCTTGTAAATCTCATACCTAGACCTCATCTTCTTCACCTTGGGGGGCTTATTGAATATCTCTTTAAAGTTGGGGAGTAATTTCATAGCCCCATTTGTACAATTGTTTTTGGAATATGGAATGCTACAATTGATGTCCAAGAGCTTCAAAATTCCTCCCTGACATCAAAGAGTTATTCGATAATCCCCTCAAGGAGAAAAAAATAAGGTATATGTATGAGATTTATAAGATAATTGATGTCAATTATTATTGCTACATGGATGACAAGGATGGTATATTGGAGAAAGTTGAGCATCCCACAGAGAAGGATATGTGGACCATAGAGATGAAGGAGTGGAAAAAGATCAATTATTTTAAGGAGGATGCTACATTGAAATTCAAGAGTAGGAAGGTTGTTGTCTTCAAGCCAGTATTGTTTGAGGAAGAGGAGGATGTGGCGGAAGAAATGGGAGAGCAAGACAAGATAAACCAACAGTGGAGAGAGTGAGATTTTGTTTCCCATATGTTTCTTCGAGATGATAAAGAGAACGAACACATGGTTGTGGAGAAGAAGAAACATGATATTCTAATTAGTAAATACATTGGAGGCCAAGGAAATGCTTAATGTTCAACGATAAGGTATGTTAGTGAAGCTTATGGATCATCAATTTTTTCTCAAATGTGCTTCTTAAATTCTATTAAATATACAATGTGGGCCTTAGGTCATTATTAAGGTTGACATAATATTATAATTAAGACATCCACCAAGGTTTGTTTCTTTATAATTAGGAAAAAGGGGCACTAGGAAGCTCGAATCGTAGAGCTTGGTAGCCCTAATTATGCCACGGTAGGGGCCAAGATGATGGACTTGGAAAGGAAAAAAGTTGATGTGCCCAATTCCACTAGAAAGAGCCCTGGTTACAGATACTTTAGGGCTATGGAATTCCTCCCCAACATCAAATAGTTATTCGATACACCCCCTAAGGAGAAGAACAAGAGGTTTAGGTGTGATTTTTACAAGAAAATTAACGCCAGTTATAATGGCTAGATGAATGAAAAGGACGGTCTCTTGGATAAATTCAAGCAACCCACTAGGGAGGAGGTGCAAACCAGATCACTTAGGGAGTGGAATAGGATCAAGTTTGTGGGATAAATTATGAGAGGCACTAAAGAGTGACCTCTGTTTTTTCCTCCACAAAGAAAAACCTACATAAAAATTTAATTCTGGAGGTTTGCATTTGTACTTTGTCAATTGGATTGTTTGTCAGTGCACTTTTATGTCAAAACCACATCGGTGCGCTATTAAGCACACTAGTTCCCTATAAAATATATAAAGCACTAAAAAAGTAAGTTACAAAAACAATAGTGCACACTTTTATCATCAATGCATTGAAATATATAGCGAAAAAATGAGAGGAAAAATCATTTTTTCTAAATATATGTGTTTCTAAATGAAAACCCTAATCATTTTTTCATTATTTTGCAAACATTTAGAGGGAAGATTTGTGAAAGATAGATTTACTATCAAAGACTTTGGATTGGATATATTTTTTTAAAGAGCCAAATTTGTAAGGAATCACTGTAGGTAACATACAAATTTGCAGAGGAGAAATTTCAGGTATATAATTTTATTTTATTGATCATCTTAATCTTTTCCCTATTTAATTTTAAAAAAAATCAGTACATTCTCAAAAAAATAAAAGGGTTTCATAGTTACATTCGTCATTTGAAGTTGTAGCTTCCTTGTCATTTCTCTTGGTTTCCCTCTCTATATTTCACAACCAGAACTTTTTTTAAGCAATATATTTTTATAGGGTTTCTTAATTTGTATATAGCATGTTTGGTATCCGTTAAAATGGGACCACTCATTGCATTGGATCCCAAATCCTGTCGATGTCAGTTTTCTTTTAAAAAAATTCTTTCGCGGTTAGCAATGCACACTATACAGGAATAGCGCATCGGTGCACATTTTCCTGTCAACACCGCTATTTAGTTTAAAATGATCATAAACTTGTTTTTAATATCGAAAGAATCATGTTTTAATTTTTTCACAAGTTCGGAGGTGCGTAATAAATAGTAATGAGGCACCGATGCTTCTATTAATTTATGGAGCACTGCACGAATATAAAAATGTGTAAACAAATTGTTTTTGAACATGTAAGAGCACAGTTATCATACTTAAGAGCAAAGTTTGTGAGTACTTACATTTTTTACCTTACTTAAAATTTCATGGTTTTTGTGTTCTTTATATTTAAATATTTAATGTACAATAATCCATGGATGTCTTCTAATAGATGGTAACGTACAAAGAATATCCAACCAAAGAATTGATAGATATTCGGTTAAGTATGGGTTGTGAGTATATGTTGAAGTATCTATTTTAAGTATGTTGTGAGTATATGTTAAGTAACTATTTTTTTTAACTTTCCTTTTTTTATAATTAATGGAACAACAAGAAACATTTATATTAATTATATCGAAATGTATTTGTTATGGCGTATTAAACATGCAGGAAGACAAGTATGCAATATTTAACACACCAATTTTTTTTAGGTTTATGAACACACCAGTATAGGTTACTTAATATTGCATAGGTGTGTTTGACCAATACAAGCACTGACAAAAACACATCCACTAAAACCTTCGCGCACCCAAAATTTTTAAGTTATATGGAACTTCCATTAAAACCTCCACTATGAATAATGGAGGTTGTACCAAAAGTTTTTTTGAAAAAATTTCCCAATATTTTAACACTAAAAACCTCCACAAAAAACTATGTTACAAGGTATTTCCTTGTAGTGCATGTCTTGTGCCCACATGCCATATTTGTGACCATTTAAAACCATTGTCTCTTTCTTATAACTCATAAGGCTCTCTAAAAACCCTAATCCAATATGCAAGTCTACATATAAGTCAATCTACCTTTGATACATTACTCAGATAAGAGAACATATGACTAAAAACCTCCAAATTAACTTGTAGATAAGTAGGATATATATCAAACCACTAGCTCTGATTAACTATGAATTCCTAGAGAGAGAGGTGGTGTCAATTAACACCATTATAGAATTGAAGCACAAGTAATCATAACTCAACATAAATGAAAAAGGAATGTATGATATATAGATCTACAAGATCATCTATATATTCTTAATGGTGTAACTAACTCCCTTAAAATGAGGAATTCTTAGTCCACTTTGGTCACCTTAAACATACCCAAGATATATGTTTTATACCTCAACTTTCACACCAGATGACTTTCTCTAGACCACCTTTAATTGATATGGCCTACCAATCAACCACTCAATCAACCTTTGGTTGTATCCAGAATGACACTAACTAACTCTAAGATCTCTAGAGTTGAGGAGACCATTCTATTCTAATAATCCTTATCCCAATTCTTAGGGGTAATATACAAGTTTGAGAAAAAACTACAAAGGATGGGATCCCGAACCACCAACACCAGTTTTAGGGAATTTTCTATGGATGAGCTCATGAAGAATCAAAATGACAATAAGAAGAAGAAGAGGTCACTAGCCATTCCTATAAAGATTTGGCGATGATTAGATAGGTCGAGCAAAAGGAAACAAATGTAGGGAAATGTTGAAAAATCTAAATTCTCACATGGGTTTCATTCTGAAGAGGAGCTACCAAACTTAAGTCATTCATAGAGCCATGTATGTACCAAAAAATCCCTAGAACACACACACACACACACACACACAGATTTATTCACTCAATAAATTCAAGGTCAAGCTAAAGATAATGCTTTATAACACTATTACACCCATCTCCACAATACCCATAATTTGTCATCATGAGCCATCACATCACCTAAATATGATAATATTTTAGATTTATCCTATGTAGTTAATATATTCTTCATTTTCAGGGAGTCACATAAATCTTATTAGATTAAAACAAGCCTTTGTTTGATAGTTTCAATTATGGTGATTGTTCTCTATGTTGATCTGTAACCATTTCATTAATTGTTCAAGGTGTCTTCAAATGCCATATTTTAGTATATTATGTATATTTTTTGTTCCATGAATTTTGTATACTTACCTTGTTTATAATTCTTATCTATACAAACATTATCTTTTTTTTTTGTTCCGAAAAAATTTGGACAATTTCTAAATTGAATAACGAAACAAGAGAACTTATTTGTAAAATATTATCACATTTTTTAGACTAGAATGAGTTATTCTTTATATTCCATCTTGATTTGTTCTATTCTCCTTTACACCTAGTTGGGGAAAGTATTTTTTAGGAATTTATTTAAGATTTAGGCTTGTTTGACCTTTTTTGTTGCATTCTTGTTTCTCATTTGAAAGATTAATTTCAAGTTTATTTATGGAAATATGTATCTTCTTAGTCTTTGATTTAGGGAACAAGATTTCTTTTATTTATCTTTCAAATTGTGAAAACCCTTAACTTTGCTTTTGCACACTAAAAAAATCATCTTGATTTCTTCATTGGTTTCAATTTTCAAATCCCCTTTTATCTTTCAAGCTTTACCTCTCACCGATTTGTAAATATCCCTAATTCTCAAATTGAACCTCCTTTTCCTCATGATTTTTGTATTTCTTTGGTTTTATCTTTCCAATTTT
>ML788919.1:165303-196636 GCA_009831015.1 Picea engelmannii | reverse complement strand
AAATCAGCAGAGAGTTCTACCAATTGGGAGACTAAAAAGAGTGACAGTAGACCTAGATGGAGTGCACACTAAAGCTGACTTCAAAGTAATAGATATAGTGGACGACACAACACCTTACCCATCATTTCTTGAATTGGATTGGGTGTTTGATAACTAGGCCATAATCAACTTAAAGACATGGAAAATGACCCTTGATTCAACAGAATATAGAGTCATTGCACCATTAGACCCATCGGAAGGGGAAAGGTTTGTAGAGCCTACTTGCTTGGACTTGGAGGAAATTAGCCATTTGTACAGAACAACTACCTGAGATGAGGATTACATAAAACCAACTGCAAATGGGATACTCAGTTGGTGGAGCATCACCTCATGTGTGTCAAACTCATATACAGGTTTAGAGAAGTGGCAATAGAGGCTACACGAAGTTTCCACAAGAATATGCTCAAGAACAGACCGTGCAGTAAGATGGGTAGGTACAGAGATAAGGGACCACCTATTTTCCATGGGGTAAATGATATAGAAGCATTGTTGACACATTACGAAGATGAAGTGTTATAAAATCAAAGACTCTTAGCACTAGAAATAACACTCAAGGACACACCTGCAATATGGTGGGGCACACACAAAGAAACAATCAAGGACTGGTACCAATGTAAGAGTTTACTGCACATTAGGTTTGGCACAGAACAAAGAAGCAACCAATGAAAAAAATATGATGGACAGGGGTCACCAGTGGAAAACTTGGAGAAGTGCAGAGCGCTCTGGAAAATGACACCCCCAGAGGAATGGCCTCATGATTTCATTCACACACTAGAGGGCATCCCAGCAAACTGGTATGCAGACCAGGAACTATGGAGAGGAACTATGATATGGACAGTACTACAATAGAAGTTTACAGTCACTTTCTCATTTGAGAATGAGAACCCTAACATAGATGCATCACTTAAAAAAATAAGAGGGGTGATATTAATTAAGGAACTAGAATTTGAACCCATAACAGAAGAACAACAATGGAACAGACAGACAATGAAAGCACTGTTGTCATGCTACCATGTGCAGGAAGCAGTACCAGATGAAGACGATCTGGGCAATAGTTAGATTGAGGAAGTTGAAGGAGAAAGAAGAGTGGAAGGTACACCTCTAGAATTATAAGTAATTGCTACACCGATCAAGGTGAAGAAAGTCAACATTGGGACAGTTGTGAATCCCAAAATGCCCAGCATTGGAGACTACTAGGATGAGAAAACACTGGAAAGCATAACAGATTTACTGCGTGAGTACAGTGACCTGTTCCCCAAAATGTTCACATAAATGAAGGGCATATAAGGAGAGCTAGATGAAATGAAGATACCACTCAGATCTGAGGCAAGACCGATCAGATATAAACCATATAGACTAAATATGATCTATAAGAAAAAATTCAAAGCTGAGATCGATAGGATGTTGGAGGCTAGAATCATAGAACCTGTGGAAGAATCAGAATGGATAAGATCGATGGTGGTTCGGGAGAAAAAACAAGGTGGGATAAGAATATGTGTCGACTTGAGGAAGTTGAATAATGCTTTCCTACATGACCCCTTCCCTACACCCTTTACAGATGAAGTCCTAGAAAATGTGGGAGGTCAAGAAACATACTCATTCGCTGATGGATTCTTAGGATACCACCAAATCAAAATAGCACCAGAATATCGGTACAATAATACCTTTGCAACAGAATGGGGATATTACTAGTACACAGTCATGTCGTTTGGACTGAAGAATGCACCAACAATATTTTCCAGAGTATTAGTCATAGTTTCATTTAAAGAATTTATCCACCAGTTTCTAGAGGTATACTTGGACGATTGGACAGTCTATAGTCTGTTGAAATACCATGTATAGGTCTTTTGGATGATGTTAGAAAGATGCAGGAAGTGCCAGATAACGTTAAACATCAAGAAGTGCATCTTCGAAACACCTTTTGGGATACTATTGGGCCATATAGTATGCAAGCAAGGTTTACTAGTAGATCCTGCCAATATTGCAGTAATTGTTAACCTGCCACCACCAAAAAAAAATCGTCAACTAAGAGCGACATTGGGACACACAGGATACTACAAAAAAATTATAAAAGGGTACACGCAGATCACCACGCCAATGGAGAAACTGCTAAGGAAAGACACAAAGTTCCAGTCGAATGAGGATTGTCAACATGGTCGGGATACACTGAAAGAAAAAATGGTAACTGCGCCAATACTAGTATTCCTAGACTCGGAGAAGACATTCCACGTACATGTAGATGCATCAACCATATCACTTGGAGCTATTTTGGTGCAACCATGAGGAGGAGAATTGGATCATCCTATAGCATTTTCTAGCAGAAAACTGTCAGAATTGGAGCAGAACTACAACACTACAGAGAGGGAAGGCCTAACTAAGGTCTATGTGCTTCAGAAGTTCAGACATTACTTACTGGGGAAACATTTCAATATGTTCACAGACCATTCAACGCTCAAATACCTAGTCAACAAGCCAGTGTTGGGGGGGAGAATTTGTAGATAGCTATTGTTGTTTCAAGAATTTGATTTTGAAGTAATAGTCAAGCTGGGGAAGCTGAACGTAGGAACTTATCACTTGTCAAGGATCACGAATGGGGAGGAACCTACAAATCTAAAGGAAAAAATTCTGGATGCATAGTTATTTTCAGTCTAGATCGTCGATGAATACTTCGCAGAAATTATCAAGTACTTGAGTACAGGGACTATGCCACAGGAATATAACACCACGCAGAAGAAAAACCTGGTAGTTTGGGTTGCAGACTATCAGCTGATTGTAGGACACTTATACAAAATGGGCGCAGATAGCATATTGAGAAGATGTGTGTTATAACATGAAAGAAAAAGGATTTTAGCAGAAGCCCATGAGGGAATAGCAGGAGGACATTACACAGGAAAAGCCACTGCACATAAGGTATTGCACATAGGACTATGGTGGCTGACCATTCACAGGGACTCAAAAGAGTACTGCCAGAAATGCGATGTATGTAAAAGGGTTGGTAAACCGAATAGAAGGGATGAGATGCCCCTACGACCACATGTAACTTTGCAGGTATTCGAAAAATGGGAAATATACTTATTGGGACCAATTAACCCACCAATAAAAAGGACAGGAGAAAGGTACATTATCATTGTGACGGAATACCTGACAAGATGGGTGGAAGCAGCACCAGTAAAATATTGCAGCGTAGAGACAACAACACACTTCCTGTTCAAACAAGTGGTCACCGAATTTAGTTGCCCTGGGATTTTGATGAGTAACCAAGGAACTCACTTCATTAACAGTACTATTAAGGCTATGACTGAGGAATTTGAAGTTCATCATCAAAAGAGTACACCATATCATCCCCAAGAAAATGGAATAGTAGAATCCTTTAACAAGATCCTTGAAAATGCACTCACGAAGATCTGTAACGTTAATAGGGATGATTGGGACCTAAAGCTACCAACAATATTGTGGGCATACAAGACCACATACAAGAAGTTGATAGGACAAACACCATTCATATTGGTATATGGACAAGAAGTAGTCGTGCCACTAGAATTTATAGTACCCAGACTGCGCATAGCAACAATTACGAACATGACAGAACAAGGCACAGTACAGGATAGGTTGAATCAACTAATGATCATGGAGGAAAATAGGATTCTAGCAGGGTTCCACCAAGAAGTCTAGAAACCAAGGGATAAATATTGGCATGACAAACATATCAAGAGGAAAAATTTCAAGTAAGGAGACTTAGTTTTGATGTATGACAATAAATCCCTTCAGCATCCCAAAAAACTCAGAATGCACTAGTTAGGACCATACGAAGTAAAAACTATCACAATGGGGGAGTTATATAATTGAAGGATTTAGGAGGCCCAAAACTCAGAGGGATGATCAATGGGAGCTGACTAAAGTTGTATAGGGACAGATGACCCCTTAACACTTAATATATATATATATAACAACAGATAACAACAGAGGTATAGTGTGACAAAAAGCGAATGAGCACGCGCACTCGACAATGCTAGCCCGACGGAGACAAGGCCAATGGTCATTACAAAGCAGAAATAGCGGGAAAGATGGATACGGAAAAAGAACTGCCAACTGGTGATAGCAAGGGTAATCAATGGAAAGTACGTAGGAACCAGCGGTTCAATTAAAACGCAATCACGGTAACGTCTCTAACAAGCTTCACATGACGTCGATATAAAGCAAGCACACGGGAGCAGAAATGTTATTATGAAATCAAGAAAGGCACAGAGTGATAGAGTATGCGAAGCAAATAATTAATTTTTTAGAGGCCACTAAGCTTGGTGAACGACATCTTTACCACCATGGCACCACCCAAACAGGGAGAACCGAGTCAGAGTGCCAGACAACCTCGAAGCAGCGCTAGAGCACCATCGCAATCAAAGGGAAGTGAACAACAACCACCTCAACCTCCAGAATTTGTCAACGTGGATGAAATCCCGTATACCAACAAGCCTCACACCCATTTTTGAGGAAACCCAACAGATAGCACTAGTGGGTATGGACATTGATATGTCGAAAGAGGGACAAGACCAATAGGCCAAGGACGTAGAAAACTAAGTGCACCTCGAAAACCCTAAAGAAGAAATGAGAGACAATTGGATGGCTCCAAACCAGGAAGAAACGACCATGCCAGAAAGATCACAGAAAACGACGCCAAAATAGCCACAGGAGGGAGCAGTGGAAGATGTCATCAGTCGACTAGATGAGTATGTAGAACAATGAACATATGCAGAACAAAGAACAACGAACGCACAGATGCAGCAGAATTGCAACAAGCAAAGGACAATTGAGACGAGCCGGAATTGGTACTCGACCAGGGTAAGCTCGAGACCAAAGATGAGGAGGACTGCATGAATAGGCTAGATCAGAAATTGGTCATGGCCTATGAGAAAATCCCAAAGAACGCACAAACAACCGAACTCATGGTGACACAGAAGATTGATCAGATTGTGCATACAATCGATCAATACCAATAGGATATCGAGCACCTCAGGGAGAAGCTCACACCTACCACTCCACCATAGGTGAAGAAGCAAAGGAAGCATGAGGAAATAGCATAGATAAAGGAGATAGAACGATAATTCCATGCAGCGGTTGACTTGTTTGAGAGAGCAGCACACCTCTGGATGAAGTTGGAAGGGGATCAACATGTCCAGTAGTGGGACCAGCAAGGAGAAAGGATAAGTGCAAATATCCAGGACCTCAAGTAGAGGCAAAATACAATGTCGATCATGAAGTGTGTCAAAGGAGTGTAGGCTATAAAGAAACTACAGGCAGAACTCATAGTTGCACAGACACAAAAAAAGGATCTCTAGGCTAAAATGGAACCGCTCCAGGAGTGAGCAACAGAGGTCATTGCACAAGCAGAGGAAGTCAAAACGAATATGGCACAAAACCAAGTAGAGTGTGCAAGGATGGTTAACGACGATATTGCAGTGCAGGTATTGGACGCACTCAAGGAGAAGATCGTGCAGTCCCAAACGCAAGCAACGGAGCTCACGAAGAATTTACAAGCGATTGCAAGAGAGATCGACGAAGCACTCCAGGGTTAGGTGGCTCAAGACGAGCCACATGTCAATGTTCGGGGCCTGTTGGAAGAAGGATGAATCATAAAGAAAGGCTATTTTGGGGAGAAAATCATGCAAGAGGAAAGTGGTAGTTGGATGGAAAAGCAACACACGTGCATGCATCAAAACTTAACGACACTAGGGTTAGGATTTTTGTGATACATTGTAATGGATGGTGAGACGAAAATATAAATAAGTAGTACTTAGGAGAGGGAAAAGGAGAGAGAGGCTAATAGGGAGAGAGAAAGGGGAGAGAGAGAGGAAGGGTATTGTAAGAACTATACGAATCATTAATATGGTGAGCTAAGGAGGGAATTAGTGACTTGATCCCAAGGGTAAGATCTCAGGATAAAGAACCTGGTGCAATCTAGTCATCCTCGTAGGGATCAAGGATCCGCTGAGGAGAGTAAGAAATAATAATGTAAATACGCACAACGTGATATCTTTATGAACCATAATAACATTCTAAGAGCCATATCTTTGTGGACATAGCCCAGGAGGGGGTGAACCATGGTAACACTGTGTTGTGGGATTGAATGAATGTGTCTTTTTGTCTGATTAATTGATGAATGTTGAATGAATTAAGTAGATCTGGTATTTTACATGCATACGGAGAATAAATGTTATAGAAGGATGTTAAATAGACTAGATAAAGGTTGTGACGTACAAGTACAGATATCTCTCAGTCTCAGGTTGCAAACACCTGAGTATTGCAGCCACCCATAAGATTTATCTCGAGTGAGACTGCGCAATGCACTATGTGTACTGTGTTTCCTTCTGGGTAACCAAAGGGGTCGATAGTCTTAAGGGATTTTTTTGGGAAGCTTCTTGGTTACAAACCAGGGTCAATCTGTAATGGTAAATGGCTAAAAATAAAGGGGAAAACCAACAATACATTTCTTCCCATGTCCTCCACTATTTCAGCTTGTTGTGCATTATGAAAAATCCTTACTTTTTCACCTTTGTGAGGGAAATCTCTAAACATATGATCTCCTTTACAACCCCAACATTGAAAAGGTGGTTGCCTTGGCCTTTGACCCCTTGTCTCAATCGTTCTGGGTTCTCTGGAAGTTGGTTGTCCCTAAGCATTATTTCTTAAGAATGGTGGCTTAGTTCCCTTCTTCCCCTGATACATTTTGAATTTCGTTTTTTCTTCCCTATCTTTTTGGAAAGTTGGCCTTGCTTTTTTCCGATCATATAGTCATTTAGCTCGCCTTATGGTCTCCTCCAATGTTTTGGGATCATCATATTGTATTTTCTCACTGATGAATGGTGGAAATCCACTCAAATATCTTTGAATCTTAACTGTCTCATCCTTGATGAAAGAAACATACTTCAACAATTCTAAAAACCTTCTTTAATATTCATATATGGTCATACTCCCAAGCTTGAGTCCAAATAAATCTTTCATTTTCTTATCATAGTATCGCTTAGTCAAGTATTTATTTTCAAAATACTTCTTGAATTCCCTCCAAGTAACATTTTTCTCTTTAATGTGCTACACCTGCACGAGCTGATCCCACCACATGGATGCATTTCCCTTGAGTTGATAGATGGAAATTATTCCTTCTACATGAGAAGAATAATTATGTAATAGAAAATACTTTGTCATGCCCAACAACCATGTCTTTGCATCTTCATCCTTCTTGTTCTCACCATCAAATGTAGGAAGTTTGATTTTGTTCATTTCTCTGTGTAACTCATCCACCCCAGACCTCTCATGCTTTGTGAAAGGGGAAACAATTGATTTGTTGTGTGCTCTCTTATTGGAATACCTTGGGGAGTGATGGTGATGTCTGCTAACACTTCTTGTTCTTCTTTTCTCATTAGGAGACCTGTGACTTCCTGATTTTCTTGAGGCACTCTCCTTATCCAATTTTTTTTCTATTTTGTTCAAGATCTGCATTAACTTCATGTTGAATTCGTCCTGCTACTCCTTTTCTTTCATAATCCTTTCATTGTCATCTTTATGGATTTGGACATCCTTCTGCAAATTTGTAATGGTCTCTACCATATTCTTGTTTTCATCCCTTCCGTCTCCATGTCCATTGGAGTTTGTTCCTTCAATGCCCATATGGACATCCATCCTTCTGATATCATCTTCCTGACTGTAAGCCCCTGATGTATCTTCCATACCTATGCACTTTATGTTGATCCTGATCTGATCTAGTTGTTGTTAACTCTGCAAAATGTGTAGCTAACAAAACTTTGTCAGGTTAACTGACTCATCACTTTCATGAAAAATATGAACCATTCTGGTTCAATAATATATCAGACTTATTTATTCTGATTTCCTAAAAAATTGATTTCCCAGATCAATTTTCTGGGTTAATAATTATATTCTATTGTCCAAGACCTTTCAAACACCTACTTCCATGCTCAATTCTGAGTCTTAAGCAGAACGTTATGGTTATTTGAAAATTGCCCATTAATTTTTTTGTTCACTCTTCAACTTGGTGCAATTGGATTTTTAGTAGGAGCTCAATTGGGTTTCTTCATATACATATTTTGGACAGTCTATCCAAGTTTCACCTCTTTCTGGTTTTTGGGCTGCTAGTTACAGCCTGCTGAAGTTCTAGGCCAATTAATGTTTTTGGTCTGGAATGCTACAAGTACATTCTTTGCAATATTGAAATTTTTTAACATGCCCATAATTTTAATTCATCTCTAGGAATATTTTCTATGGCTCAATAAATTTCCATAGACTGCTCATGTGCCTCAAATTGATTCCAGAGCAGAAAGTTATGGCCCTTCGAAGTTAGTTGGGTCTTAAAATTTACCCTCCACTATTTGTCCTATAACTTCCTCATAAAAGCTTTGTTTGACGAACGGTTTACACCATTAAAAATCTCTCTCTGGGATCTTTTGTTTGATTTGCAAAGACATAGCATACCTAGGTGCACTCTGTTATCAGAATTTTTGAGTAGCTAAAAGCGTTGTTTAGGGCCTCAAAATCACATTGCAAAAAGATGACCTTCAAACAATATAAAATGTCACATAAATTCACTAGTTTTCTGTTATTGTAGACCATCCAAATGACTTTGCACACACAAATTTGAACATGTACACCCATATTTAGCATGTGCAAAAACACCATAAGGTAGCGCATGCTTCACGCACCAACTCGAAATCAATTCTCTGTGGAATTTCACTTCAATTCAACTTGTTCAGCCCATCTAGGATCAGTGTTGAAAAATGGAGCTTTGATGCCATATTGTAACATCCCCAGCATCCAACTGGGTTATGCCACGTAAAATTTTCTAAACTGTATGCAAATTAAAACATATACACATAGAAACTCTTGCGGAAATTTATATATATAACTTAAAACAGATAAATACATTATGTAAATGCACGGATTCATACGTAAATAACAGTAAACAAATACATGCAGCATAGACATGCAATACCCATGAATATAAAGACAGGTATAAACCACACACAAGAAAAACCCATAAAAATAAACACATAAATAATAATGCAACATGTAATTTAACTCACAATTGACACTTATCTTGGTAAGAATATCACCAACTGTGTGTAGACCTTCCACGAACCTCCTAGCCTTATACCACACTGCTCATCACTCTTAGAAGTGGGTCACCCCTGAGCTAGGACTAAAATCCACCCAGGTAAAGGGATTCCTAACTAGGATAATGTATCTTAGAAAATAGGAAAGACTCTGTCACAGGTGCCAACTCAAACTAACATCCTACAGTCCCTCATTCCCCACATGCCTGTCCCACCCCAAGAAGTGTACCCCTTCTCTTCTCAACAATCCTTCAGTTGCCCCACTTCCTTTCCAGGCTTCAGCAACAGGCATGACAAGAAGTCTCAGAGCCCTATAGTTGCAGTTTGGCACCTTTGGGAAATCAATTCCCAACAATTCTCTCACCTAAAGAGAATTGCTCACGGGCCTGACAACCCGCCTCTTTAGTCCATATCCTAAGCTAACCATGCACAGGTACAGTAAGGTATGGAGGACAACTGAATGAATGAGTGAACGATGATGGAATGAATGAATGGAAAATGAACTAAGTCCAAACTATATGTATGCATGTTCCCAACTTGACACTTTTCATGTTGAGAGATACTTTGGTCCACTTGTCCCCATCCTTAGAACTTAGGATAAAATAATTATCCATACTTTATACTTTAAGAAATATTAATATAATATTCCTTTTTGGCTTAAGCTCCCTAGCTTACCCCTTATCCTTAAATTTTAGCCCCCCCTTTCCCTAACTAGTGGAGTTTAGTCCACCATACCCTTTTATCGTGGTCAGTCTACACACAGCGATGTATTATATTAATGATAAGACATATACAAAAATAGGCTCACTAGCCTTTAGCATCTACACTCTCTGGCCTAATTCCACACATAAGCCTCCTAGCTTATAATAACTGGCTCACTAGCCTATAAAACACAACATATACACAAAGGATCCCTGGACTCAAAATCATGTGCACTTAAGTTTGTTACGCACGGTATCCTGGAATGTGCACACTTCATCATTTTAATGTGTAGTACATGTGTGCACTATACCATGGAAGGTGCATACAAAAATGATATCAAACAACTCACTAGCTTAAGTAATTTTTCATTTCCATTTACAGTTGGGGTTCATCCTAGGGGTATTACAATTGTCCTTCTCCTTTATACATGCTCAAAGATCACTTGGGATGTGTGACCCTTCACCTCCCACTCCTTTGTCCTCAAAGTGTGTGCCCTCCTTCTCCACTAATTTTTTCTTTATGCATTTCTAAAATGTAACAACCCTAATCCTTAGTGTTCCAATGAGATTGACGGTCAAGATTAGATATTTCCCTCATGATATCAATGGTCAAGACTTAATCATTAGTTGAGGTAAATTAATTCACTAAAGTGACCCATAAAATCATAAAGTCACTTTTACATTAAAAAAATTAAAAGACCTAACTTTATGAAATTATAAAAATGTATTATAAAGTCACTAGGGAGAAAGTGTGCCCAGTCACTTCTGCATGTTGAGAACCGCCAATGCAAAAGTACCTCTGAGATACCAAATTATAAAACTCCCTCTTAGCAAGAGAGGTACTTCTGGTACCACCACTAGAATCCATCTCCATCTCATCAACGGCCACAGCTTCTCCCCCTATACTAGAAGTCTATGCTCCCTCTAAACAGGAAGCCACTACTCCCACTACACTGTAAGCCTCTTTTGCTACCTCTGTTGTTCCATGAACTAAGGACATGATCCTAGGAGAATGCACACTCTCCTGAGCATACATTTGTGTCCACTCATTCCTATTTAGTCCTCTAAGAGTCTGGGAAGAGGACCGAGTCCTTTGTATCAACTCTCTCTCCTATACAACCTTCCCACTCTCCAACATAGAATCTGATTCCATAATTCCACTGGACCCAAACACAGGTCATCCCAACAACCTGTAAAACCCCTCATACCCGAAACCAAGCTTCATTTTTTTGTTAGCAATTTCTCCCATAAAATATAAAAACACATGCCCATCGTAGAAGACAACTCCAAATCCACTCTCATCCAAAGCTGACATTGAGAGAAAGTTAACAATCAACTCTAGAATATACAATACCTTGGAAACCTCTAGAAAATATCCTGACTCTAGTTGTAATATAACCCTTCCAAGCCCCTTTACTACAAGTTGTGAGTCGGCTCCATAATTCACTTTGCAGACCAATCCTATCTCTGTAAGATTGAGGAAAACTGACCTCAACCGAGTCATGTGTCGAGAAGCTGCATTGTCCACAAACCATGACTCAATATCCTCGAATGTTAGGCACCCACTGCCCACGGGACCAATCATGAGAGATAAATCCCTCTCATATCTCTCAACAAACTCTGAAATCTATGCTAATGCTAACACCTTTGGTTCCTACTTCTTATTCTTCTTGTTCAAACATTGACTAGCGTAGTGTCCAATCTTGTGACATGAAAAGCATCTCACCTTTCTCATGTCCTTCTTCTTCTCATTTATCTTTCCCACAAGAGCAATGTTCTTTTCATCTGCACCATCCATTTCCTTTTCCTGAGACCCCTCCCGAATCTCCTCCTGTGTAAAATCATCCCACAATCTGCTCCAATCGGGAAGCTTCTCTCTCCCCACCACACACTTCATGAAAACCTCCCACTCTTTGGTGAAGCCTTTGAGGTCTATATGCACCAACTCCGAGTCAGGAATAACTTCTCCAATAGCTGCCAAATTTTCCTTCACTTGTGCAACTCGAGTGAGGTAGGTGACCACACTCTCTCCTTTGGCCATCCTATCACTATGGAGCTTGTCTTGGAGAGCCATTTTCTGGTTCTGATTCTTTGTCTCATACAAAATTTCCAGTGTATCCCACATTTCTTTGGTTTTATTCTTCTCAGCCAAGTGTAGAATAAGGTGGTATTTGACCCCGTCCATGATGATTCTCTGAGTCATGTCTTCCTTCAACTCATGAACATCAAGAGCTATGGGATCTAAAGAAGGTACATGCATGATGGTGTTCACAAATGACCATAATTTGTTCTCCTTGAGAACACTGCTTATTCTAACCTTCCACTGCAGGTAGTTGGAGATCCCTCCAACCTAATGTTGGAAGTCATATTTGTTCACTTGACAAAGAACCTCTTCTCCCTTCTTCAAGAAAATTCTCTAGCAAATCACTTGTTGTCCCAAGTGCCAAATTTGTCCACTAAACTTCAGAGCACCTGCTCTAATACCATGTTTAAATTAGTTCAGGAACTCACTATATTATTCTCAAATTTCAGTCTTCAATTAAGTCTCAATAGTCAAGCATGAAAACCCAATACTAAATGCATTTAATGAGAAGAAACACTGAATAATATAGATCTGGAACTAAATCAGCAGCGGAATCATTTACGAACAGTAGACAAAATACACTTTTGGCACCATAAAAAATCTAGGAAAAACCCCAAGAAGAATAACACAGGAAAGGAGTGACAAATTAAGGAGATTTATTTATTAAGCTCAAGAGAAAGATATTGAGATTATAGTATCCATTTACAACATGAATATAACATAACTCAACTAAAAAAATGTTCCTCTTATACACTTAGAAAATTGTGCCAAAGAATCTAGAAATCCATGCCAAGACTCTGCCTATGAAACTGAATCAAATTTATGTTCAATGTTGAATTGTACTTCCTGTACTTCAACATTAACTTTCTTGAACAGTGTGCATGATTTTTTGTACCAGCAGTAAAGAAAAATAAAGATTCTAAACCAACATTTTTCCTTGAAATCAAAGACATGATTTCAGTGCATACCTAAGTTGTATAGTCTATCAAATTCGTACAGAATGGACTTCTTTAGTTAATGTACGGTCCTATTCAATATCAACTGCAAGTGTATTGGGATGCATGCCCACTTTCTCCCTGAAATATGTGCCTCCCCTACCTTTTGTCCTTATCCTTACTCCATGCTTAAATATCTCTTGGGATGTGTGACCCTTCACCTCCCACTCCTCTCTCCTCAAAGTGTGTGCCCTCCTTCTCCACTAATGTTGTCTTTATGCATTTCTGAAATGTAATAGCCCTAACCCTTGGTCTTCCAATGAGATTGATGGTCAATATTATATCTTTCCCTCATGAGATTAATGGCCATGACTTAATCATCTTTTGAGGTCACTTAAGCTACTAAAGTGACCCATAACATCATAAATTCACTTTTACATTAGAAAATTAAAAGACCCACCTTTACAAAATCACTTTATAAATTTACTTTATAAAAACGTATTATAAAGTCAGTAGGGAGAAAGTGTGCTCAGTCACTTATGCATGTTGAGTGCCACCAAATCAGAAGTACCTCCGAGATACCAAATTCTAACACTTGTATCACTTTGTAGAGTGAGTGACTTTTTCAGCATCATGCATGATTACTCAGAAGGAGTATGGCCTTGAGAGATGTACATTTGATGCTATTAGATTATATTGATAGTGGTGATGGTGCTCATGATGTTATCATGAGATAGCTTGTGTGGATATGTTGTTGCTACCGAATGAATGGTCAGTTTGTTCTCAAGACCAATGCCTTTAATACCTCCCTAGCTAGGAGGGAGTGTTGATATTATGGTAGCTTCTGAAGGTATTAACTTCTACGTGTAACCTTTGGCGAGACTAGAATATTCTGGGAAGTAAGAGATACCATAAAACGTTGGATAATAACCCTAGAAGACAAGTTGGCTCAACAGAGTAATTAATATTGAGTTATTATCCTCTAGGAAGAGAATTCCACCCAGTCAGGTGAGTTGGAGCAGTATAAATAGAGGAACTTAGAGATCATTTAGTCTCGCTTACTCTCACAACTGCATAAGGAAAATTGGTGTGCATGATTGGAGGAGAGTTGCAGTTGTTGAAATGGTGACTTGGTCTTTTGTTATTGTTGGACTTTCTTCTTGTTTATGGTTTGGACTTTCTTCCTGGTCTGCTAGCTTTGGAGAGAGGTATGCTACCTTGGTTGGCTATTGGTTCTAGGGTTTGCTTCCAAAATTATTCTCTCTGTCAAGGTTAAGGTTCTCAGGGGTGGCCTTTGTGCCTATGGTTGGGTGACAATATTTCAATATTGTCTACGGTGAAATGAACACACCTATTATTATAACACTTCTAAACTCAACAATTAATTAGAATATTTTTTTATCTTTGTGGGTGTGACACCTTATCACAAGCCCACAAATCCCATAAACTTTCCCATGAGGCCTTAGCCTATTTTCGGGGCCAATTTCACTGAAATGAAAGGCTAATATGGTGCCAACGAATATTCCCACATTTATGACACCTTGGCCTATTTTGGGAATACCTCCCTAAGATACAACAAACAACATTATCCACATGTCCAATCTTTCCATAGTAATGACATGTATTCTTCTTTCAACTCTAATGGGGTGCATTTGTTTTCCCTTTAGGTTTTTTATTAAGGCATCTAGGTCTCTCTATAGGGGTATCAAATAGTCCTCTTTCCTTGTGATTTGAGTCACCCTTTCCCTTGAGAAAGTGAACTTTATGTTTACCACCAAGGTTTCCTTCATCAAGCAATATGTGTTGATTAGTGATCAACAAGACATAGAAAGATTCTACAGTGTGATATTTACCATCTTCCCTACGTTCTTTCCAATTGGTGCAAAAATTTGAAATGAACACATCGAATGGTACTCTCAGATTCATAAGACCAGCTTGATGATTTGTTCATATTTATTCTTATTATTATTTCCACATTCTCCTAATTTCAACTACAGTTTGTTCACAAACGTCAAATAGTCCTCTATTCTGTCGAAAGAATGATGATCGACAGAGATCAACTCTTTCGCCAATAGCATGATGTGACTTTCATTGAATCTATCAAATAATGACTTCATCGTCTTCCAAAATTGATGAGGGAAGTCGATTCCACTGATGTGAAATCGAATCTCCCATGAGATATAGGTCGTGATGACCCCCATATCCTCATCCTTCTTTCCATCAAAAATGAAATTTTCTTAACAGTCTGTTGAATTTGGAATCACAATATTTGTATATTTCCACAGTCCTTTACTCTTTAGCAGGGTTTCCAAGTCTATTTCCCATACTACATAATTTGACGCATTCAAAATTATGGGATCGATCTTCGAAGTCATCTTCAATATCTAAATAAATTTGATCTGTTTCCACAAGTTACAGTCTGCAAATCATTGGCCCAGAGTTAATCACACAACATATATGACTCGACATAATTTGCGTACAATATGTGAGGTTTCAACCAATCACTCTAATACCATGTTGGGGATTGGGTGTAACCTAATATGAAAAAAAAACATAGAACTGCAGATAATCAAAGAGAATAATATTCAAAGATAACGGGTGGTGTCTAAAGACACTGTCACAACACTTAAACATGACGCATTCTTATTAGAACATCACAATGCATGTTGTAGATCTTATACCACACACTAAGATTTTTTATAATGATCCATCTGGTCTTCTATTTATAGATTCAAGATATAACCAAATTCCTTAGAATCAGGAATATCGTGTTCACATATAACCATTAGTGGTTAGAGTTGACTCCATGACATACACGATGTCTAGTTGTCTTGACAAGGATGCTTGACTCGACCATCCATGCATCCAACTTATAGTCAATTGCTCAGCTAATCAATCCATCGACCAACTATCTTTGACTACTATCTGACTTTCCAACTAACAAGCTTCTCGACTACTCAACTAACTGATGTAGATATCTAGTTGATCACTCAATCGGTTATGTCTAGATGTTGGTCGATCGCTCGACCACCTTATTCCAAGAGAAGTGTGATGAAACATCAAGGCTTGATGTTTCAACATGACTTGTATCTCCTCCAGTTCCATGGGACACTCAACTTTCTCCAATATATCATCCTCATCATACATATAGCCATAATAATTGACATCAATTTTCTTGTAAATCTCATACCTAGACCTCATCTTCTTCACCTTGGGGGGCTTATTGAATATCTCTTTAAAGTTGGGGAGTAATTTCATAGCCCCATTTGTACAATTGTTTTTGGAATATGGAATGCTACAATTGATGTCCAAGAGCTTCAAAATTCCTCCCTGACATCAAAGAGTTATTCGATAATCCCCTCAAGGAGAAAAAAATAAGGTATATGTATGAGATTTATAAGATAATTGATGTCAATTATTATTGCTACATGGATGACAAGGATGGTATATTGGAGAAAGTTGAGCATCCCACAGAGAAGGATATGTGGACCATAGAGATGAAGGAGTGGAAAAAGATCAATTATTTTAAGGAGGATGCTACATTGAAATTCAAGAGTAGGAAGGTTGTTGTCTTCAAGCCAGTATTGTTTGAGGAAGAGGAGGATGTGGCGGAAGAAATGGGAGAGCAAGACAAGATAAACCAACAGTGGAGAGAGTGAGATTTTGTTTCCCATATGTTTCTTCGAGATGATAAAGAGAACGAACACATGGTTGTGGAGAAGAAGAAACATGATATTCTAATTAGTAAATACATTGGAGGCCAAGGAAATGCTTAATGTTCAACGATAAGGTATGTTAGTGAAGCTTATGGATCATCAATTTTTTCTCAAATGTGCTTCTTAAATTCTATTAAATATACAATGTGGGCCTTAGGTCATTATTAAGGTTGACATAATATTATAATTAAGACATCCACCAAGGTTTGTTTCTTTATAATTAGGAAAAAGGGGCACTAGGAAGCTCGAATCGTAGAGCTTGGTAGCCCTAATTATGCCACGGTAGGGGCCAAGATGATGGACTTGGAAAGGAAAAAAGTTGATGTGCCCAATTCCACTAGAAAGAGCCCTGGTTACAGATACTTTAGGGCTATGGAATTCCTCCCCAACATCAAATAGTTATTCGATACACCCCCTAAGGAGAAGAACAAGAGGTTTAGGTGTGATTTTTACAAGAAAATTAACGCCAGTTATAATGGCTAGATGAATGAAAAGGACGGTCTCTTGGATAAATTCAAGCAACCCACTAGGGAGGAGGTGCAAACCAGATCACTTAGGGAGTGGAATAGGATCAAGTTTGTGGGATAAATTATGAGAGGCACTAAAGAGTGACCTCTGTTTTTTCCTCCACAAAGAAAAACCTACATAAAAATTTAATTCTGGAGGTTTGCATTTGTACTTTGTCAATTGGATTGTTTGTCAGTGCACTTTTATGTCAAAACCACATCGGTGCGCTATTAAGCACACTAGTTCCCTATAAAATATATAAAGCACTAAAAAAGTAAGTTACAAAAACAATAGTGCACACTTTTATCATCAATGCATTGAAATATATAGCGAAAAAATGAGAGGAAAAATCATTTTTTCTAAATATATGTGTTTCTAAATGAAAACCCTAATCATTTTTTCATTATTTTGCAAACATTTAGAGGGAAGATTTGTGAAAGATAGATTTACTATCAAAGACTTTGGATTGGATATATTTTTTTAAAGAGCCAAATTTGTAAGGAATCACTGTAGGTAACATACAAATTTGCAGAGGAGAAATTTCAGGTATATAATTTTATTTTATTGATCATCTTAATCTTTTCCCTATTTAATTTTAAAAAAAATCAGTACATTCTCAAAAAAATAAAAGGGTTTCATAGTTACATTCGTCATTTGAAGTTGTAGCTTCCTTGTCATTTCTCTTGGTTTCCCTCTCTATATTTCACAACCAGAACTTTTTTTAAGCAATATATTTTTATAGGGTTTCTTAATTTGTATATAGCATGTTTGGTATCCGTTAAAATGGGACCACTCATTGCATTGGATCCCAAATCCTGTCGATGTCAGTTTTCTTTTAAAAAAATTCTTTCGCGGTTAGCAATGCACACTATACAGGAATAGCGCATCGGTGCACATTTTCCTGTCAACACCGCTATTTAGTTTAAAATGATCATAAACTTGTTTTTAATATCGAAAGAATCATGTTTTAATTTTTTCACAAGTTCGGAGGTGCGTAATAAATAGTAATGAGGCACCGATGCTTCTATTAATTTATGGAGCACTGCACGAATATAAAAATGTGTAAACAAATTGTTTTTGAACATGTAAGAGCACAGTTATCATACTTAAGAGCAAAGTTTGTGAGTACTTACATTTTTTACCTTACTTAAAATTTCATGGTTTTTGTGTTCTTTATATTTAAATATTTAATGTACAATAATCCATGGATGTCTTCTAATAGATGGTAACGTACAAAGAATATCCAACCAAAGAATTGATAGATATTCGGTTAAGTATGGGTTGTGAGTATATGTTGAAGTATCTATTTTAAGTATGTTGTGAGTATATGTTAAGTAACTATTTTTTTTAACTTTCCTTTTTTTATAATTAATGGAACAACAAGAAACATTTATATTAATTATATCGAAATGTATTTGTTATGGCGTATTAAACATGCAGGAAGACAAGTATGCAATATTTAACACACCAATTTTTTTTAGGTTTATGAACACACCAGTATAGGTTACTTAATATTGCATAGGTGTGTTTGACCAATACAAGCACTGACAAAAACACATCCACTAAAACCTTCGCGCACCCAAAATTTTTAAGTTATATGGAACTTCCATTAAAACCTCCACTATGAATAATGGAGGTTGTACCAAAAGTTTTTTTGAAAAAATTTCCCAATATTTTAACACTAAAAACCTCCACAAAAAACTATGTTACAAGGTATTTCCTTGTAGTGCATGTCTTGTGCCCACATGCCATATTTGTGACCATTTAAAACCATTGTCTCTTTCTTATAACTCATAAGGCTCTCTAAAAACCCTAATCCAATATGCAAGTCTACATATAAGTCAATCTACCTTTGATACATTACTCAGATAAGAGAACATATGACTAAAAACCTCCAAATTAACTTGTAGATAAGTAGGATATATATCAAACCACTAGCTCTGATTAACTATGAATTCCTAGAGAGAGAGGTGGTGTCAATTAACACCATTATAGAATTGAAGCACAAGTAATCATAACTCAACATAAATGAAAAAGGAATGTATGATATATAGATCTACAAGATCATCTATATATTCTTAATGGTGTAACTAACTCCCTTAAAATGAGGAATTCTTAGTCCACTTTGGTCACCTTAAACATACCCAAGATATATGTTTTATACCTCAACTTTCACACCAGATGACTTTCTCTAGACCACCTTTAATTGATATGGCCTACCAATCAACCACTCAATCAACCTTTGGTTGTATCCAGAATGACACTAACTAACTCTAAGATCTCTAGAGTTGAGGAGACCATTCTATTCTAATAATCCTTATCCCAATTCTTAGGGGTAATATACAAGTTTGAGAAAAAACTACAAAGGATGGGATCCCGAACCACCAACACCAGTTTTAGGGAATTTTCTATGGATGAGCTCATGAAGAATCAAAATGACAATAAGAAGAAGAAGAGGTCACTAGCCATTCCTATAAAGATTTGGCGATGATTAGATAGGTCGAGCAAAAGGAAACAAATGTAGGGAAATGTTGAAAAATCTAAATTCTCACATGGGTTTCATTCTGAAGAGGAGCTACCAAACTTAAGTCATTCATAGAGCCATGTATGTACCAAAAAATCCCTAGAACACACACACACACACACACACACAGATTTATTCACTCAATAAATTCAAGGTCAAGCTAAAGATAATGCTTTATAACACTATTACACCCATCTCCACAATACCCATAATTTGTCATCATGAGCCATCACATCACCTAAATATGATAATATTTTAGATTTATCCTATGTAGTTAATATATTCTTCATTTTCAGGGAGTCACATAAATCTTATTAGATTAAAACAAGCCTTTGTTTGATAGTTTCAATTATGGTGATTGTTCTCTATGTTGATCTGTAACCATTTCATTAATTGTTCAAGGTGTCTTCAAATGCCATATTTTAGTATATTATGTATATTTTTTGTTCCATGAATTTTGTATACTTACCTTGTTTATAATTCTTATCTATACAAACATTATCTTTTTTTTTTGTTCCGAAAAAATTTGGACAATTTCTAAATTGAATAACGAAACAAGAGAACTTATTTGTAAAATATTATCACATTTTTTAGACTAGAATGAGTTATTCTTTATATTCCATCTTGATTTGTTCTATTCTCCTTTACACCTAGTTGGGGAAAGTATTTTTTAGGAATTTATTTAAGATTTAGGCTTGTTTGACCTTTTTTGTTGCATTCTTGTTTCTCATTTGAAAGATTAATTTCAAGTTTATTTATGGAAATATGTATCTTCTTAGTCTTTGATTTAGGGAACAAGATTTCTTTTATTTATCTTTCAAATTGTGAAAACCCTTAACTTTGCTTTTGCACACTAAAAAAATCATCTTGATTTCTTCATTGGTTTCAATTTTCAAATCCCCTTTTATCTTTCAAGCTTTACCTCTCACCGATTTGTAAATATCCCTAATTCTCAAATTGAACCTCCTTTTCCTCATGATTTTTGTATTTCTTTGGTTTTATCTTTCCAATTTTCGAATCAAGCCCAATATTTGGATTGGGTCTCTCCTTCACCTTCCAACTTTTTTCTCCCTCTGATTACAAAATTAGTCTCAATTTTCCAATCAGGTTGATCTTGTCCAAGTAGTATTCCACTTGCTGACTCCTTTTTTATTTTTTATATTCTCCCAAATATTTGAATCAATCCCATCATTTTTCATTATTTTAATAATCAAACTTTTCTATGTCTATTCTGAAATCAAGCTCTCTCTCTAATATTCCTTTCAAGCCTAACCTAGTAACTATGCCCTCATTTGTTTTAGCTTTTCAAAGGAACTGATTTTATAATCGGGGCTCTTTCCTTATCATTCGATCCAAGTTTCAATCTCAATGCCCGAGCTCTCTTGATTGCAATTTGAAATCCATTCTTTTTTTATCACATTTTTCATCGCAATGTTTTAATTAATCATTTATTCGAAAATTAAAAAAGGCACTAGAATGCCCATTAAACATCCGAACGTGTTACAAAACGAGCGGGAATGGAGAAATTCAAATTTTTGAAGGAAACTTTGGCTTCCATGGCGGTTTCTATGGTAATCTTTGCACAGTGATAAAAGATTGCAGGTATGAGGCTTATCATTTTCTGTGGTCCTAGGTTGGTATCCCACTTTTAAGGTAGTTAAAGCTGCCAGTGTCTGCGGATGAGCCTGAAGTAATGGATACCCCACTTTGTTAGAGCCATCATTCACCTCATCCTTTACTCTTGTCTCATTAGCACGTTTCTTTTATTCCTGATGGGACATGCTGAGTATTGGGTAGTGTTTTTTCTTACTATCTGTAACCTTTGGACGTCCAAGTGTCTTCCTTAATGGATTTCGATGTCAATGCATTCATTAGAGCTTCTGACAAAGTACATTGGGAGGAGGAGGCGTTATTCACCTCAGTGGATGAGAATTTAATAGTTAATAAACTCACCAACCACCCTGTGGCTCATTTCAAAAACAGCGTGAAGGTGGTAGATACTCATTCAACTTCTCAAACTTCCCAGGGATTTTTGCATAGCTCAAACATACCTTCATGTTTAGTGTTAGATCGCGCAAAACCGGTTCATGTGGGTCTCTTGACTACACAACAAAGGCCAACAACCCAGGAATCTCTTGGACTTATCTCGGAGATTGGTAGGATTGGGGTTTTAAAGGGTGAAGATATATTGAACAGAAGGAGTTTAACAAGGTCCTGTCCTCCTTCCTGTTTCATAAAAGTATGGAAGCCTAAGAAAACAAAATGCACACTAGTCCTTGGTATGGACGTTGGCCTGGAGGAGTCGTGCTCTCTTTCTCTATGCACTTTGGTAGGCAGATTAGCATACAGATCTCGGTGTTCTTCCACTATAGAGGATTGGATGAAGTCTACTTGGTTACCTGTCCTGGGTTATTTTCCTGAGGTCTATGTTTTACCAAAAGGCTGGCTTGGATTTATGTTCAAAAGCCCAGAAGATTCAGAGCTGATCCTGAACACTTTTTGGAGTTTTGACAAAGTAATTTTAATTCTTAAGCGATGGCACTTAAGATTCAACCCCACATCTAAATACTTTATCTTTAGACATATATGGGTACTCCTTCTGAGTTTCCCCCTCCAACTATGGAACAGGAAAGAAATGGAAGTTGTTGGGAAATCCCTAGGACGCTTTCTAAAAATCGAAGAGTGTGACCTCCTTTATACAAATAAGAAAATGGATAAGATACTTGTTGAAATTGACATCCATGGGGGTCTCAGTGATTTACTGGAGATTGATTGGTGAGGCTTTCTTTTCATCCAACATTTGGACTATCTGGGGTTGTTGTTTCGTTGTTCCCTGTGTTAGAAGACTGGACACCTTCAGAAGGATTGCACTCAAGTCTATGGCTCCTTGTCAGATGAAGAGTCTACTGAGGACACATCGGTTGATACTGTGATTCCTTTGGAGGAAGACGACACTTCTACTTTCTTCCATGTTGCAGAAGATTTTGTTAGTTCTCCTACAGATGACTCTTCTATCACAAGTAAGTTAAGAATTTTCTGTCCAAAGTTATTTTTGTCTTTGTCTTTATGGGAGCACCAACAATTGAACTCCACTCTTTCGGCCCCCTTGTCTTCTTGCTTTAGATATTCCCCTGTCACTCCTCCATTTCCCCTTCCAAAATATCGGTCAGAACCTCTTTCTTTTGCGAGAGACCCTTGCATTGAACAATCCTATAAGCTTAACTTGGACCCTCACTCTTTGTCTAACCATATTGTCACTCCCCCTAACCCCTTTCCAAAAGTCATGACAGACCCTATCCTTTCTGCGAAGGGTTCTTGTGTCGAAAAGCACCCAAAGACAAACTTGGACACTCCTTCTTTGGCCTTTCCTATTGTCCCTGGATACACTGAGTCTGATCTCAGTGACAGTGCTTTAGATGATCTTTTAGTTGACATGTTACCCGCTGGTCATTAGCTTAAAAACCCTTTACCACTACTAGTTTTTTCAGGTTCTGCTTCAGTGGCAAGCAAGGAAAACATGGTTTCCTCTTCAATTTGTCAAGGGTTACCAATCACATTTACCATTGACCCTACTTGGTCCAGAGGTTTGGGGTTCGAGGTCTCCCCCTTAAAAACTCGTAGTGCTCGAAGGAAGGCTGGAGCTACTACAAAACCTCAGTCTACACCTTCCACTTCTTCTGACATAGGGGTGATTAGAGGTTTAAAATCCCTTGCTAGGGAAAAGATATGATTTTTTTTCCCTCAATATCAGAGGGGTGGGAGGTCCCCTGAAACAAAACTCCCTGAGAAGACTGTTGAGTTCAATTTCCCCCAGTGTTATTTTATTACAAGAGACCATGGTCTCGTCGGAAAAGGCAAGGTTCTTCATCCATAAGTTAAGACCTGACTGGTTGTCTTGCACTGTGAGTGTAGTGGGGACATCTGGGGGTTTGCTTACCTCTTGGGATCCAATTTTTTTCTCTTTTGACCCTTTTCTAAGCATGGGTGGTATACTTTTGACAAGGCACTCAACTTAGGACAAAAAAGAGCTTTTGATTCTGAACGTCTATGGACCATGCCAAAATAGAAAGGAATTTTGGGTTTCGTTGGAGGCAGCAGGTTTGTTTAGAAAAAAAAATCTAATCTTGGCAGGAGATTTAAATCTAACCACCTCATCTTCGGAGATATGGGGGCAGAAAGATACAAGTTATCCTTTATCTGTTTTCTTTAAATCTCTTTTTCAAATGAATTATCTCATTGATGTGATCCCGAGCAACCCCCTGCTAACTTAGAAAAATGGTCGTGAGGGTACTGAAAGTATCTCAAAGAGGTTGGATAGGTTCTTTATTGTTGAGGAGCTCCTAGCCTCTTCTCAAAAGTATAGGTCATGGGTTCAACTCCCCTTTCTATCGGATCATGCCCCAATCTGTTTAGAAATTGGACAAGGATATCCAAAGGTCTCCTATCCCTTTAAATTCAATCCAGGATGGATAGAAGAGGAAGGATTCGCCAATTTGGTAGAGGAAACTTGGCAGGATGTTGTTTTGTCGAGCATTCCAGACACTCAAATGAGACTCGTGGAAAATCTCACAAAGCTAAAGAGTTGTGTAAAAATCTGGGCAAAGAACAAACTCTTAAGAGACTCAATTGATCTCCGAGAGATAGAAGAGGCTCTGGATTTTAAATACAAACAGATGTTTAATGAAAATTCAAATGGTCATTGTGACCATTCAGTGATAAACCTGGAAAAGGAAAGAAATAGACTCCTGCTAGTAGACGAGGAACAATAGCGTCAGAAAAGTTGAGCAATATGGATAAAGAGCGGCGACAAGAACAAAAACTTCTTCCATAATTTCGCGAGCTACAGAAGGAATAAAAAATTCATTTGGGAGGTGCAAGATGATTATGGAGTGGTCCACTCGGGTCAGAAAGAAATTAAGGTGGAAGCATCTAAGTTTTTCAAGTATTTCTATCACGACGTTGGAGATACATCAATTTTAAATCAATTAAGCTCGGTCAGACTCTTCTCAGCCTTTGTTAGTGAGGAGGATAAAATTTCAATGGAACAATCTACTACAAAGGAGGAACTTTTAGTTGTTTTGAAAGATTTCGCCAAGGACAAAATCCCTGGTCTAGACAGTTGGACATCAGAGTTTTTCCTTTCTTTCTTTGATTTTGTTGGCCAAGATTTGTTAGACTATGTGGAGAATTCAAGGATAAAGGGGAAGGTGAAAAATTCGATAAAATCTACTTTCATCGGTCCGAATCCGAAAGGAAATAAGCCAACTGGATTTATGGATTATAGGTTGATATCTCTATGCAACTTGTTCTATAAGCTCATCGCAAAGGTGATTGCGAATAGATTAAGGTTGATTATGTCCAAAGCTTTATCAATGGAACAATTGGGCTTCCTCAAAGGAAGACAAATTCTAGACGCCATCGGGATGGCTCTAGAATGTTTACATAGCATCAAAAGAAAGAAGCTACAATCAATTATCCTGAAACTAGACTTGAAAAAAGCCTATGACTGTGCAGACTGGGATTTTCTGAGATTATTATTGTTAAAATGTGGTTTTGGTCTTCAAACCACGAACTGGATATTGGCGTGTGTTTCTTCCACAAATTATGAAGTATTGATAAATGGTGAACCCACAAGTTTTTTTAACTGCAAAAAAGGTCTTCGTCAGGGTTGTCCGATGTCGCCTCTCCTCTTCATCTTGATGATGGAAGGCCTCGGTCTTACACTTAACAAAGCAAAAGATGAAGTTTCTCTTACAGGTATAAAAGTGTCCAGTAATACAAATATTCTCCTGCTCCTCTTTGTAGACGACATTATGATTTTATCAAAAGCTTCTCTCTTTGAATGGAAGGTTATTCAAGGCATTCTACAGGATTTCTACAAGTCGTCTGGGATGTTTATAAATTCTCAAAAATCAATTATTATCCATACAAATGTTAATAATGATTCCCTAAAATCCATAATGGATGTTTTTTCTTATCCGATCAAAGATCTGGAACTTGGTTTTCATTATCTGGGTTATTATCTAAAACTGGATAACTATAAAGCAATGGACTGGAATTGGTTATTGGAGAAATATGAGGCTCGGATTAATCATTGGGGGAACAAATTGTTATCACTAGGTGGTCGTCTTGTGCTTCTAAAGGTGGTTCTTGAAACTCAACTGGTGTATTGGCTAGCTTTGGCACATGTTCTGACATCTGTTCTAAACTCAATCCTTAAGTTATGGTTTACTTTTCTGTGGTCAGGAGTTAAAAAGAAGAAAAAGTTCCATCTTTGTAACTGGATGACGGTCGCGAAGCCAAAGTCATATGGTGGATTGGGCCTTCGCAATATCATGTTGTTTAGTAGGTCGTTGGAAACAAACACGATGTGGCGTGCTTTAATGAATACGGGGATTTGTCAAAATGTTCTAAAAGAAAACTATTATCCACACTTCCTAGTTTGGACTTGGCTTCGATCAGTGGAACCACTTCTCCAAAAAGGCTCACAAACCTGGAAAAAATTGTGCAATACTTTACCTATTATTTTGTGCTAGTTGGCATGGAAACCAGGTAGCGACCATTCAATCATTCTGGGCAAAGATGTGATCTTGGGCCTTGAACAGGGATCCATACTATCTGATGAGTTAGTACATAGTTTAAATCAGAAAATCATTTATTTCCTTTTCCAAGCTACGTCTCAGGCTATCGGTGCAGGAATAG
Organism: Picea engelmannii; assembly: GCA_009831015.1. Lineage (NCBI taxonomy): Eukaryota > Viridiplantae > Streptophyta > Pinopsida > Pinales > Pinaceae > Picea > Picea engelmannii. The sequence continues at coordinate 170,313 of ML788919.1, read as the reverse complement.
GAAAGAGGTGGCTCAGCAGTGAAGATCTGGAATTATCTCATAATCTTGGCATGGAATGGAACAACTATAGAGATCTATTGGAAGAATCGAGTATCTCTCTTGTCAATAATCCAAACGAGTTGATCTGGACTGGAGGAGACAGTTCGAGTGTTATCACAGTGAAGAACATATACGAAGTCATGTCGAATCAACTCTGGGTAAAGATTCAAGAAGGCTGGCGAAAGAAGCTATGGAAGTGGGATTGTCCCATGAAAATAAAATTATTCATTTGGTTGTTAGAAGATGATAAAGTTCTATCATGGAATAATCTCCAAAAACGTGGATGGCAAGGATCATGCATTTGCATTTTGTGCAAAAATCATGGTGAGTCCACTAAACATATTTTTCTAACTTGTCCTTTTTCCAGGTCAGTGTGGGCGGATCTAAAAAAATATTTGGCCTTGGTGAGCGACTGGAATGGTGTTACTGTAGCTGATTCATTAAATTTATGGGCTATACAAAATCATATCTTTCCAACTCTGCCAGATTTTGCTTGCTTGTTCATATGGGCTGATAGGAACAAAGACATATTTGATGGAACGAGCACCTCTATTAATCATGTTGTCTATCTTACTCGTTGTGCACTGGACCACTGCTGGAAATCACACAAACAAAAAACCTCTCGGCTTTTGGGCCCTTCTCACCCTGGAGACAGAATTTGTGCTTGGTTCGATGGGGTTGCTCAAACAATCGATATTTAGTGTGGGGTCAGGGGTATCATAAAGCTAAATGAGACAAATGAATGTAGGTGGACTTTAAACTATGGAGGTGGTTCCAACATGAGAGCAGAGCTCCTGGGAGCATGGTATACCATATCTCTTGTTGAAAGATTAGCAATTAATGAAATACACATCTTGGGAGACTCAAAGATAGTCATTGACTGGATATTGAAAAAAGGTCAACTCAGAGTCGCAAGCTTGGAAGCATGGAAAGAAAGAATTACTGACTTATGCACACATTTTAGATCCATCACTTTCGAACATATTTATAGGGAAAAGAACCAAGTTGTTGACTATCTATCAAAGCAGGCTTTCCACAACGTCTAAGGGAAAATTACTTATAATTTTTGGGTGGAAGGACACAAGGGTCCCACTTTGTATCTTTCACTCTAAATGATCCTTGCCGTGTTTTTTCTTCCTGCAGTGTTTTTTCTTTTGTCTCGAGCATCTATTCCTCCTTGGATTTTTGGATAGACTATATGATTGTTTGTAGTGGACCAATATATTTTGTGGCTTTTTATATAGCCTATTCTGTGTTTTATGATGCCAATAGGATTAGTCAATTGGATCGACTGTCACTATGTTTTTGGACTTCATTTTATTTGAGGACAGAAAAGAAAAGATTATGTATACAGTTTATATTATGCTTAATATAAATGGGAAATTTTCATTTGGAAAAAAAAACATCCAAACATGTGAATTAATTTATAACCATTACCTTGCATGTTTGACGGTGCTATGGTATTGAATTTCACTTATTCAAAATATTTTTCCATAAATAAAGGATCGTGGATTAACCTTTCAAATGCACAAAATACTTTTGCATGGTTGTATGAACATAAGAAAATATGCACCAATCTGCCACCTAGCCTTATTATTGTTCAACTCCATCTCCAAGTTCTTGAGTTAATATCCTTACTTCCTTGCTACTCGCAGAACTAGATATTTTTACACTAAAAACATGCATGCATTACCAATCAAGATAAATTCATTATTTTTACACGAGCATTCTCATCATTCAAAGTAGTGCATTTCGGTGGTTAAAAGATTGTCTTTGTATGGATTTAAAAAAAAAAATAGGATTGTTCGAATGGTTTTCTCTTGTTAAGGTTTAGGCCCTTCTTGACATCCTTTCCCATTGATTTTAGGTTGTAGTACTTGAATGTATAGTCTATAATAAATTTCTCTAGAGAAACCTTCAATTCACCTTTGAAATGTAGAGTTGTTAGGCTAGGAATGCATGCAATACAACATTTATCCTAGTTTTATGTATATGTACATGTGTTCAATGGTTGTAATTCAACCTACATTGAAAGTTTCCTTTCTATGGAATTTTACCTTTTTTCATTTTGAAATCTTCACTATTTTAAACAAAAATCCTATTTTGAAAGGACAAATGAGATTTTCACAAGTTTGAGAAAAATGTTTCTCAAGTGTAGGTGGGTATTTTGATATTTCAAAGGATAAGTCAACCTTGAATCGTCAAAATATGTTATTTCCATGTGATTATTTCAGTTTCTCAACTAATGAATATGACATGCTATGTTGTTTGAATGGGTGAAACGCAAACTTATTTACATGGCTCCAAAAGGAAAAGGAAAAAACAAAAATTCAATAAAGGAGAAGCCAATAATAGAGTAACCTATTGAAGAAGATCCTATAGGAGAACCAACAACTTCAGAGAAACAACCATCCAAGAAAAAGAAATCCAACTAAAGAAAAGCAAGCTTTCATGGAAATAGTGACTAAATACTTTAAGCTTTCCATTTATACATATACTTCCCATTATACTAGCATTGATAATTCCCATTCTTATGGTGAAATATTCTTGTTAATAAAACATGGGAAAGGATTGCCTACCACCTTACAACCAAATGATAGGAAATAGGGGGAAATTCATGGAGTACATAACTTTAAAAGATAATATACTCATAATGTTGCTACAATAGCACCAATGCTACGATGTTTCAAAATAATTACATAACTAATCATACCGATGTAAGTCAAAAACAAATATGCAATGATGAAGGAAAATGCATAGGTTCCTTTTAACCTACTAACTTGGAAGAATATTAAAAATTCCCAAAAGTTGAAGCATACTTGACAACTGAATGTATGTAATATTTTACTCACACACATTACTGCTACAATTGTGTATGTTGAAGGTAGGATGTTCAAAGCCAAGGACACTAGAGAATTTCCTACCACCAATTTCAAAGGAACTTATATGATTGTTAATCAATTGATAAGAAAGATTTATGGAGGAAAGTCGTCATCTCATTTGAAAATATCATGGGTCCCACTAATTTATGAAATCATTGAAAATAGAACAAGGTTCAATCGGGAAGCTATATTATCTCATGTTTTGAGTGAATTTATAAGGAAGGTCAAACCTAGTCAATCCCCCATCCCTCTAGAATTGTATATGTCATCCTAGATTCTAGATGTGGTATGTGCTTTTGATTCATTCATAGGCATGGGTTGGTCATGTTTTCCTGACCAACCTCCAATTCATGTATATCATAAGGAATTATTAAATCATAAGTACATGTACCAATATGCTTAGATCTATGAAAACTTATTTACTCTATTGTGTGAAACAGATTCTTTACAATTGATATGTGACAACTTCTTTATTTGATTGGATTCTTTAATACTTCAATGGATTCATTGGACAACTTATTTACTCCATTTTATGAACTAAATAACTATAATACATTGAAGTGTTAAAGAATATTAGGTATTGGTACATTGATGAGTGGTCCACCTATATAAATATACGGGAAAACCAAACCTCCTCAAACACTACTAGCCCATCTGTCCAACAAGTTGTTGATTTGAGTAATTAGTTATTAGACTGTTCTTCATGGTTCTAACTCTCATCTCACAAAAAATCAAAATAAGTTTTTTCATCCATATCCCATGTTTAAAGGCTTATATATAATATCTAATTCCTCATGGGCTAGGATGGAAGGAGAAAGAATGGATACTATCACTTTCCATTGGAGAGATATCAAATTCATGATCCTCTTGATGTTTTTGAAAAACATAGAGATGAAGTTATAATTTCCTTCCTTTATCATCATGAGAAGAATGAAATCATGGATCCAAAAATAAGATCCCTTATTTTTGACTAAATATAAAATAAACAATAAATACTAGAAGAATAGAAAGAAAGAAGGAGAATGGAAGACATAGAAAATGTTGTTGTGGAGTACAAAGCCTTGCAGGAAAAGAGAAAGTAACAAGAAAAGAAGAGATTGGAAGCCATCGAGAAAGACAAAGTTGATGCTAATGCTAAGAAAGAGGTGGAAACAACAAGTAAAGAGAAAGTAAAGAAAAAGGAAGTTGAAGAAAAATCCAACATTGATGTTGAAGCCAAGGAGAAAGAAGAAGCTAAAGAAAGGAAGAAAAAGAAGATGATGAAAAGATAAATTTAATACAAAGATTGAACATATAAAAAAAATATAAGAGTCTAGGAAGAAGGATGAAGATAAAGGAAAGGAATAAAAAAAGATGAATAATAATTAAAGAAAAAGGCTCAAGTTGGTGTTGAGGATGAGAAGAAAAGAAGATGAAGAAAAAAGAATAGAACAAGGGGAACCCAGTGGAGGCAACATTGAATTCATGGATCAATAGCCAATATTGAATGAGGTGTATACTCCTCAATTTTTATCCAATATGTCTTCGGGTTAGTTACTGTAGGAGAAGGGTATTTCCCTGCACCTACTGATGAAGTGGTCAACCTGGAAATATTCACTTTTATTCATAAAACCAAACAAGTTGTAAGGAAAACTCACAAGCACAAAAAAGTTAATATTGATAAAGAATCGGTGCTTACTAATGTCTTTCATAATAAATATTAGCAAATATGGACTCAAATTAACAACTTCTACCAGACTTACACTTGCATAGACATTGTACATGAAATGATTGATGTAGAGAGGAAAATGAAGAAAAAAATTGCATTGTGGAAAATCAAGTGGATTATTACAAATCCAATTAATATAATGTTTTAGAGTTCATTATGTATGCCCTCAATACCATCAGTATTCATAATGAATTAAATGGTGTTCAAAGAAAGTTTTATGAAAGATCTCATAACTTGCAAGTGTAGAGCCAAGACATTTAAATGTATAGACTTGTATTCAAGACTAGAATATTTCATATGAGTAGACCCAATTGCAATTTGATAATGTTATATTATGGTAAACATGCCTTGGGAAATTCCTCCAAATATTCCCTCATTCAA
>ML788919.1:142933-158486 GCA_009831015.1 Picea engelmannii | reverse complement strand
ATGTATGCACTTAATAACTCAATAAATTAGTAGTAGTCAGTGATTCCAAGAAAGAATTTTGTTTGGGATCATTACAATATCTCCCTTGCCCTTTTGTATAAAAGAGTTGTTTGCTAGAAAGAAAAAGGATTTTTACTTGATATTGTAAACTGCATTCAACATTAATTGAGAAGCCAAAGCTAGCCACTTTTGGAGAGTTATTCTTGTAATTTTCTTTGAATGGTAGTATTCATTTGTTTGTTAAGGTTGGAATGGAGGTAAGAATATTGTCTTTACTTGTAGATTGTTCTCATGCAGTTGCCATTTATTTTTATTATTATTGCTCACTTTTGATTGTGAAGTTATAATCAATAAATTGAATACACGAAAATTTTATTTTATTATTGGTTAATGATATATTTCTGCTATTAATATACAATAAACTGCTTTCTATTTTAATGGCTAAAATAATTATTGATTTCCTATTCACTTTTTTTTCTTAAAATCTTAGCTAGGTATTTAGTTTTAGGACTCCATTCTATTTTAGATTTAGAATTACATCTAGGATTTAGATTTTAATAAATCAGTTTCTAAATTCATATATTGTTAGATGGGTCATTAAGCCAAAGAAGTTTTTTATTTTAAATGAAAAGAGATAATTGAGCTTTAGCTTTAAGTGAACTCTCTTAGTTTGATGAAAAATATTTGTTTGCATCAACACTCTCACGGGGGAAAACGATGCCTGTATCAAATCAAGATGAACCATCTACAAGTTGATTAGAGAGGAGAGATTCCAAAGAAAGGAAAAAACAATTGTATAGAGATATTGGATAATATCACTAGGAAATTCTCTAAAGTATATCACAAACATTGAAATATATTGGTACTAATAGTAAGAAAAATGCATTGTGGTGTCTTCATTAAAGGTACTCAAACACACAATGTAAGTGGCATATGGGGAATGAAGAGAATAGAAAATACTGTGAGGAGGAGAAATTAGGTGAAATTCGAACTACTCTTCTTTTTCTTCCCTCATTTTCTAGTCCGTTACCTTTTTTATTTTATTATGTCTTTCCATTGATTTTTATAATTGTCTTCATTTTCTATGGTGTTAAGAAAATTTAGGGAAATATTCAAAAATATTCCTAAACCAAAAAGAACAAAGAACTAAAGACCAACAAAAGTTGATAAAGAGGTATGGAAAGGCATATCAAATAACTAAAAGAGAAGGGAAAATAAAAAATGATAAGGTAGTAGGAAGGGTGGACCTTAAGACACTCAAACAAATGGTGGCAGCTTTAGATCACTTGCCTCAATAAATTGTTAATTATGTATTACTAGTTAGAATGATTTAATTAATTGAATTGATATTTTAGTATGTTCTTCGATGGTGATGATGAGAAGAGTTCATAGAGTCTATGAATATTGACAACTCTTTCACTTACATGCACTACATTACATGTAAAAATTAAAATTCTTTAATTAATTGAACTTGTGTTATTTAATTATCTTCTTACATAGGATGAGGAGGGTTTGAAGGACATGGAGGGCACTTCCAACAAATCAATCAACTTTGATTGAGATTCGTTTTGTTATATTTGTAGATATTTATTCATGTGTTGTTGTATACAAGATTAACATTTCCCTTGGGTGACAATAGACCACTTTTTTTAGGAAGAAAAAATGCATGGTTATTTTCCGATTTGAATTGAAATTTCATGATTGTCTCTATACATGTATACATGGAGTTTTTCTTGTCGTGTTGTGAAATTGTTTGAACATCAGTGCATAGATTAGATCACAATGATTAAAAAAAAAAGATATGGAAATGAACAAAAAAAACAATTATAATAAATTTTGTTCATAATAAAGTAATAATAATTTATTTATCTATGAAAACAATAGTTAATAAATATAAATTCATATTATTAATTAATCAATTATTACTATTATTAGTTAATAATAATTAATATTTATTATAATAATATTTTTTTTAAGTTATCCTCAATCTTTATATTATCATAAAAGTATTATACAAAAATTTCGTTGGTGGTTTGTCGCTTGGGAAACCAAACCAGCAGCAATGCATCAAATTGTCTATGAGTTTGTGAAACTTCTATCTTTTAGAACTACAAAACTTGAAATAATAGAGCCTATGATTGTTTGTTATGCAAAATTCTAGTTGGTTCCTATTATAAAAAAAGGTTGATATGAGGTGGGGGAAGGACACTCGGGCCTCGTAGACTAAACAACATGCTAAGTAGACTAAAAAGAAAAAGAAATTAAGCAATTGGAGGGTGTTCCTCAGCCACAGGCACTTGAGGTTGAGGAAAATCCAAGTTGGTCAAATCCAGACCAACCAGTTTGTCTGCTAATAGGTTGATTTTATGATCCACTAATTTTATTTGCATTGCACATCGTCCAGCTGCAACAAAATATCCTGGTGCACCTTGTGCCACTTGACCAAGACTCAACCCATCAGCATCTTGATATGCCAATAAATTTCTATGGTTTTCAAGTACTAGGATTCACAAGCTCATGTGGTGCTCGGGTCAGGAATCCACGAACCCGTGGAGTGCACCACTTCATCATCTTAAATAAAACACCTCAGATCTCTGATGTCCTCCCATGCCAAGTTGTTTTCATCCTTAATATTTGGTGGGGTGTGTTGATATTATGGTAGTTGCGGGAGGTATTTACCTCCACATGTAAACCTGACGAGAATAGAATACTCTGGGAAGCAAGAGAAACCCTAATGAGTTGGCTAATAACCCTAGAAGACTTGTCGTCTCAAGAAGATAATTTATATTAGGTTATTAGCTTCCAAGAGAAGAAGTCGGCCAGAAGAAATAATAATATATTGAACAGACAAGTACCCAGAATGAGAATTCGGCCATGGTAGTTAGCCAGAATTACTATAAATACAAGAGGTCAGTCTTCATTCTGGCAGGCAGTTTCAGAATTGCAGAGCAACAACTTGTGCGCATTGCAGTGCCCAGTCGTGTGCATAGGTTTGAGGAGAGCTTCCATTGCAGTTGTTGTAGCTAGAAGATTACGTTTGGCTTGGACTATCTCTTGGATAGGGTTTGTACTATCTGATCATCTCTTGTTGGTGCGTTATCCTTGGGGAAAGATGCGCTACCCTTTGTTTGGCTATCTAGCCTAGGGTTTGCTTCTAGAGTGATTCTCTTTCAAGGTTAAGGTGCTCAGAGGGTGGCTTCGTCCTATGGTTGGGTGACAATAGAGATATTGTCAATGGTAAAACAAGCACATCCATTGTATTCTAACAGGTTATGGGCCCACACCTCCTTCATTCAGTTTAACCACTGGAACAAAACATAGACGTAAGGATATTAAGCTCGTTGAAGAACTGTCGCTAGGGTTTCTAGCAAGAGCAGTCACCATAGCACTGTCGCTAGGGTTAGTAGCAGGTGCAGTTGCAGAAACCCTAATCCTCTTGTTGAGGCACGTTAAGTGAAGGGATTGACCTAATCTCTGGATAGATCAGTGCGCCTTAGCCTAGCACATCTCCTTGTACTCTTAGCAAGTCAAGACGTCAAGTTTGAGTTTTTGGTGAAAACTAGGGTTTGACCAAGTCAAAGAAGCCATGACTTATTCTATGAAGTCAGAAAACAAGTTATATGGAGCCTATAACTTCATAGCATGGAAGACAAGGATTGACCTCATCCTTGCCAAGAATAAAGTGTTGGATATCATGAAAGGAAAGGTCATGGAACTAGATTTTGAAGAAGGAAAAGAGAAGGAACTGCAGAACGTTGAAGTTATGGAGAAGTTCAAAGGAAGTGACATCAATGCCATGAGTATCATAGTGGACTCTATAAAAGAACACTTGATACCCTACATCTCCCATCTTGACTCATCAAAGAAGATGTACAATGCCCTAACAAACCTCTTCCCAGTCAGAAACATTGGACAAATAATGAGTCTAAAGAATGAGCTCCGTGACATGAAGATGAACGATGATGACAGCATAACATCATACTTTCTTAAAATCTCTCAGTTAAGAGATCAACTACAAGCTATTGAAGAGATCATTTCAGAGAAGGAATTTGTAAACATAGTACTCAATGGTCTTCCCAAGACGTGGGATGCATTTGTTGCAAGCATGAACACAAGGAAGGAGTAGCCTACATTTGAAGAACTTTGGACTTGTTGTGCTCAAGAAAAATCAAGGATCGGTGCAAAAGAGAAACCCCAAAAGAAGTACGATGATCAAGCCTTCACAGCAAGATTCAAGAATTTCAGGAACAAAAGGAAGTTTGGTTCAAGGAGGAAGCCAAATAAAGAGAAATACATTTCAGAAGTACAATGCTTCAACTGTCGAAAGTATGGTCACTACAAGAATCATTGTCCCAAGATAAAGAAAAGGAAGGAGAAACGTGAAGCATCGGTTGTCGAATAAAAGGAACCCACAAAGAAGACTAAGCAGGATGAAAGATACTTCTTCTTCTGAAGGTAACAATACTCTTCTTAGTTCTTGTACATATCTTGTTTGTATAAGTCTCTGTACATGTATTGTATATCTATCTCTTAAAAATATGTTCCAAGAAGAACTATATCTATGGAAGAACAACAAGATAAGGATTTCTATCACTATACAAGAAAGGATGAAATATATCAAACAAATCTTGTGGAAGCTATTACAAGCTAAGCCGAAATTAGAATCAATCTTGAAGAAACCTAGAAGAAAGAAGTCAACAATCAAGAGAAAATTGGAGAAAGACTTATGACGCTTTGCAGAAGACATTAAGGATGCAGATGGAAACGTGGACTCTCCTATATGGAGGGAGCCAATTATATATCACCATCAAGAAGAGCATGTATTCATACATGAAGCAAGGATTAGGAGGGAGATAATCCTACGATCCATTGAATACGATGAAGTATATATCCATGGTAGCAAATATGAAAAGAAGTACGTGATCAATTCAACCTTATAAGAAGTCTTCTTTGAAGAAAAGCCTTAAAGTATCCCTAGTTTTCCATTCACATCCGTGATCCTATGATGAAAGGAAAAATTTGAATCTTTAGGGCATGAAATCTATAAGAAACTCCATGGACCCAAGAGCTAAAGAAAAACATAAATAAGAACATGAAGATTCCAAGAAAGAAAGAGAAGCTAGAACAACCAACAATTGTATCGAGAATCACAAGATTACCAGCCTGATATGAACTCACTAAAAGAAATCAAGCAGAGGAACTGAAAGTCGTGATGAAGAACAGTGTATGGAAGACTTATGAATGAAAGCATTGTGAGATCTAGAACTAGAGGTTCTCCCAAATGTAGGGAAAAGACTATGATGATTACTTGTTCCAGTAAACTAGACACATCTCTACATGAGTCATTATATCATCTGCAACATCCATGAGTTGGAATTCTACATCAGATAAATGGAAAGACTGTTCTCCAGAGAAATTGAACAAAGAGCATATGAAGAAGAACCTCAAGACTTTGAGGCATACTAGAAAGAGACCCTTGTATGCAGATGGAAAAAGATAGCTCGATGGAGAACCTCCAGTGCACAGCAGAAGCGTGGTGAAGATTTTATATAACAAATATATTGTATCAAGATGATTACTCAATAGATCAGATCTCATGATGACAAAAGAAGTGCCAAATGGATATGTTCCAGTTTTCCAACAATGATATACTCTATTGATTAGAGCTACATGAAGCCTTCATAGAAAACCAGTGTTCCAGACCGAAGTACATTTGAAATCAAGCATTACATTATCCGTGATGAATTCTAGAAAGGAGAAATTGGTTCTCCAATACATATCTCCACATATGAGCAGATAAGAAGACATTTTGGTAAATCTTCCATCCAAGATAAAAGAGTTTGCATACTCAAGCTGGAGCTCATGGAGACGACTTCCTTATTGAAAAAGGAAGAGATGAATCCCAGGTTGGGAGGGAGCACTGATATGTATTGATTTATGGACAATATTTTTTCAGTTCAAAAAATGGTCCAGGATGAGCAGTTTCCTCTCCAGTTCAGAAAGTGGATTGAGATTTCTGACGAATAGCGATTTCCCATTGTGGTTAACATGGGAAATGGTCCATATTTCTGATGTATCATAGACAACAACTTCCCATTGTGGTTAACATGGGGAGTGGTCTAGGGCAGTCTCTCTTGTTGAGGGTTACTCAAGAAGACTGGCCCGCCTCACCGATCAACGATTTCTCATTGTGTTTAACATGAGGAATGGTCCGTTTTGGAGGTTGATAAAAGACATTCTTTTCCTCTTGTGGTTAACAGAGGAAATGGTTTGGATAGTCACTCCTTACGGTGTATTCATTCTCTCCAGGTTGCACTTTGTTTAGTGCCGGAGGAATGGCCCAGGGTGGGGAATGGTCCAGGCTCAGCAATCAAAGAAAGGCATTCCTTAGGGAAGATTCATTCTCTCCAGGTTACACTTTGTTTAGTGTTGGAGGAATGGCCCAGGGTGAGGAATGGTCCAAGCTCAGAAATCAAAACAATCATTCTTCCTTGTTTGAGAAGAATAAGGCAGATAGCCCATCATTGATGTTCTACTCTAAGGGAAGATATTCTTTCAAATCTCACAGATGTGAGTGAAAGATTGGCATAGATGATTTAGTTTATATCATAACATTTTTTATGTGCAGGTTGATATCAGATGATTGTTATGAAGATTGTATGATAGTAGATGTATACTATTGTGGTGGATATGTTCCACTGTTTGATCAAGTATTTGTTTGCTACTTGGTGTGGTAGTATACCACTGGATTGTAGTTATGTACTACTATGGATAGACATAGTTGTGTTCTATTTTTGTTCCAATTTCCTTGAAGACTATCGACAGTTTGGTAAATGATTATCAACCAGATGGATGATTAAAGGACAAAGATTTCCCAGACGAAAAATGGTTTGGAACATCTACTCTTCTAGGATGTATGTCTAGATTAGAAGAATGGCTCTTGTATCACTCTGTGGTGTGGGTGACTTATCCAACATCATGTCTGATTACTTAGATGAAGTATGGATTCGAGAGATGATGCAGTTGATGACACTGATGGTGATGATTATGCTCATGATCTAGTCATGAGATAGTCTAGACAACTATGTTGATGCTACCGAGTGAATGGTATGTTTTTGTGCTCAAGACCATTACTTGTAATACCTCCCTAGCTAGGAGGGAGTGTTTATATTATGGTAGTTGTGGGAGGTATTTACCTCCACGTGTAAACCTAATGAGAATAGAATACTCCAGGAAGCAAGAGAAACCCTAATGAGTTGGCTAATAACCCTAGAAGACTTGTTATCTCAAGAAGATAATTTATATTAGGTTATTAGCCTCCAAGAGAAGAATTCAGCCAAAAGAAATAATAATATACTGAACAGACAAGTACCCAGAATGAGAAGTCGGCCCTGGAAGTTAGCCAGACTTACTATAAATACAAGAGACTAGTCTTCATTCTGGCAGGCAGTTTCAGAATTGCAGAGCAGCAACTTGTGCACACTGCAGTGCCCAGTCTTGTGCACATGTTTGAGGAGAGATGCCATTGCAGTTGTTGCAGCTAGCAGATCACGTTTGGATTGGACTATCTCTTGGTTAGGGTTTGGACTATCTGATCAGCTCTTGTTGGTGCACTATCCTTGGGGAAAGGTGCACTACCCTTTGTTTGGCTATCTAGCCTAGGGTTTTCTTTCGGAGTGATTCTCTGTCAAGGTTAAGGTGCCCGGAGGGTGGCTTCGGCCTATGGTTGGGTGACAATAGAAATATTGTCAATGGTAAAATGAGCACATCCATTATATTCTAACAGGGTGTGGGCTTGATAGGATTTGGATGAGTCCTCGGTCATAGAAATAAGCCTCAAACCTGAATTACCTCTGGAGAGACGGGAAGATCTTCCTCTAAAGAGACAAGAGGAACTATCGCGAGCCATGGAAGCAGTTGGGGTAAGGGGAAACCAAGGGACACCGTTTAGAGGAGAGAGTAGGGTTTTGAATGGGGAGAAGGGAGAGGATGATTATAGAGGGAGCAGAGGGAAGACGAGGGAGTGAAACCGGGAAGAAGGTGTTGGGGGGGATTTTAAGGAGTGGCCACTTCATCGAAGAAATTGAAATTAGATCCCATAATGAGCGATGACCAGAGACATATGCATCATTATTATAGGTGAGTAAGATTATAGAGTTTGATTTGTGCAAAGGACAAGTCAGGGGATCTAGATGTACCATGGGAGCATCATCAGATTGAATTCGGTGGTGGAGTGGCATCGAGCAGAGGAAGCCATGAGGAGCGTGGAGGTGGTGGAATGATGTTGCATGAGGGGGGTTAATGAAGGCACCCAGGTGGGCTAGTGTCAATGGTTGTTGGTGGCAGGTGGAAACTCGCCTTGGGGGGTGGCCCCATGGTTGAATGCCTCCCTATCACCCAATATAGGGGGTAATAATAATATTTTGTATTATTGCAATATTTATTATAATACTAATATTTATAACAATAATAATAATTAATAATTGGATACATGTCACAAATATGACTCTAAATTGAAGCTAAAAATGGCTTTGTTGTGACACTATAATCATGCACATAGTGTCAATGCATGTTAATGTGGCACCATAATCATACACATGATTCTAAAAGGATGTTAACACAATGCATTTCCATGTTGCATTGATAACAATGACACAAAAAAGGATGCATATTGATGCTAAAATGAAACAAAGTAAGATTCCCTTAAATGTTTTGTGTGTTTCATCATGAACACTTGAATAAAAAACAAAAAGGCATTAATAGGGGATGAGAATTTCGACACCATGGCACTATATTGGAGTAGGATTTCTAATTGAATGGCTTGCTTTCATAAATTTGAAGTTTTATTCCATTATTGATGGTGCCAAAAAATCCTCTCTCCCTCTCTATACTCAATAGGGTAAAACTGAGACTTGAGGAGATCTTCAACACCTCCCAAATAGTTACTAGTGGATCACCCTTTAGTTTAAGTATATATGTATATCTTTTCCTCCAAATTTGGGTGTGTCCATCTAGGATAAGTTGAGAAAATGAAATCTTATGCACTTCTCTTAGGTTATGAAAATTAAAATAGACTACAAATTGTTATAACCAATGGTTCAACTTCAAAGCATCGATCTCACCTTGATAGGGCTTGTTGTCCACATTGAACAGAGGTTGAGAATATGTGTTGTTAGAGCTTGGCCTCTCTTTTTCTAGCATTTTCTTTGGGGATTTATCTAGATCTTTTTTATCTTCATGGCGTTAAAGGAAAAATAGTTAGGGATAATGGATTTATCCACTGCACGGGGTTGGCTTCTTGTTGAAAAAATAGGATAGATTAGTTGCTTCTTTCTTAAATTAGATTAATGAAAATGAAGAATAATGACAAATGAGAAATATAATACCTCTTGGGAACTAATTGTTTCTTGTCTTTGAATATTTGTTAATAGCTTGATTTTTTGGCATTTGGATTCTTTGAACACCTGCACACACTCAAACTCAAGATGTATTTACTCTTTATTTTTACAATAAATTAAATCATAAAGATGTTTTCAAATGCAATTAATCTACTGTAACATGAAATAATTTTCCAATTCAATCTTATGAACAATATGCATTAACAATTAAATAAAAATTGACTCAAAATTTAGAGGTGGGGAAGAGAGATATATATTATAAAACTTGGAATTTTACATAAATATTAAATACATGTTCATGTTGCTTGTGACCTCCTCACTTGAGCCTAGTTTCCTCCTAACTCACCCTAGTTCAAACTCTCACTCAATTCAATGAGTTAGATCACCATACAATATGGGAGTCTACAAAGGTGGCTCTAAAGTACCCTAAGCAATCTAGATCAAACTTGCAAAGAAATATCTAAGGTTTCTCTTAGAGTAGAGGTATGGGGAGTAAATCCTTCTCCTAGTCTTTCAAGGGATAACCAAGTTAATCATTCCCATCCATGAATCTTCTATTTATACTTAGAGAAATTGACTCAAGTGGTTTAGGATCAAAATTGAAGACATACAAGTGTGCACCTCCTATGCATCCGAGTCAAAACCTATACATTTTATACTTATATATTTTTTCACTTTGAGGGTGCATGTGGGTTGCTTCAAGGTAGGACATGGGTACCAATGGGATATCACACACTAGAGCACAAGCGCAATGGGGGATTTTCTAAAAGAGGCATTTGAAGACTGAAAATTATAAAGGACATTACAAATAATTCTTTCACCAAGTTTGATCAACAACTCAAGTCAAGGATGACCAAATTTATAAAAAGGATTGTCATGAGAGCCAAAATATCCATTAAAGCTAACCCACTCCCTAAAGAGCTTGAATTTTCCCTTTGACATTAACATTAACTTTATCATACCCATAGATCTTTCAGTAATTTGTGCTTCTTATCTCGCAAGTCTTGCCTTTGATTCATCTTCTAGAATGTGTTCATGACTATCTACTACAATTGCAACTTGAGGTTGTTTTCTCACCTTCCTCATGTTGATTTATGGATCTTACAACTATTCCATGGAAATGGAAAACAAAATTGTTATGATATCAATATGATTTGTAAATTGTTGTGGATATTCCACAAGGTATCTCATCACAACATATTTAAATATGATACTATAAATACAATGATATTATATTATACTATGACTACTATGTTAAAAAAGAGCATAACATTAACACAATGAACAAAAGATCTAACTTGGACAAACTCCTGACAGTGAAAACTATGGAAAGAAATAAGGATTGTGCATTGATCTTTTAATTCTTTGTTTTACCATGCAAGATAGAAAGAAAGATTGGTTAATTATAGATCAAGTAGACATTGTGCCCTATGATAGGTCACTATAGTGTTTTTTTCTTCCTCTATTTTTCTTTAATATCTCACTCCTTTGCACTACCCAACTATAGAACATGAAATCATTGCAATAGAAATGGAATTTTGTTTCCTCCCTTTGCAGCTTAGGGTTTAACCATTAGGGTTAGCTCAGTATAGGGTTCTCTTCTTCCTTTGTTTTTATCTAATATCTCACTCCTTTGCATTACCCAATTATAGAACATTAAATGATTACAATAGAAATGGAATTTTACGGCTCAGGGTTTAATCGTTAGGGTTAGGGTTTTTTGCATTCTTCAATTATCAATTAGGGTTAGGGTTTTTTGCATTCTTCAACTATCAATTAGGGATAAGATTTTTTGCATTCTTCAACTATCAATTAGGGGTTTGGACTCTCTAAAATATTCTTGAAGTCCACACGTGACTAGCTATGCATGTGTGAATAACGAGTATTGATGTGGTAACCACTTGGCACTATGGTGGTCAAAGCATAAGTCAACTTCTAGAGGCCATATATAATTTTTCCATATGAAATCCATTTGTGGTTTACAATAGCTCGTTTCAAATCTATCTATGTGTACTATCCATAGGGTCATCCGCTACACCAATAAATTCTCTTGCTTACCCCAAAAAAGTACATTTTCATAACCTAAATGGGTAATTTTTCAATCTGGACTTCCTTAGTGGATTTGAAGATTGGTCTTAAAATTGACCCCTACGTGTCCACAACATTGGTTCTTCCCCTCAAATTGTACCAAAAAGGATAAGAAATTATATAGTGACTCAATTTGGATCATAAGAAATTGGAAGAGTTGGAAAGGCTTAAAGGTCAAGCCCAACTTAACCAACTCTAACATTATTATTATTAAAAGAATTTAGGGCCAAGTAATATATTCCTTAAACTCAACTTATAAGGGTTGTAACCTTGGTGGCATGATTGGAGGTGGAACTAGACTAAGGAATTTTAAAAGAATAACCAATAGATAGATGATATCAATGGTTGACTTTTAAGCCAATGTACAAGAATACACAAGAGATGGAGACTCAAGTTTAAGTAAAAAACTTGGCTTTATAGGTTCAATGACATTTGGAAATACCTTTGAAACCAAAGAAGCCCTACTATGCATGGTCCTTGGTATACATTGACTAAGTTAGTCATTGGGAAACAATTGAAATATTTTTGGGGTACCACAACCCAAAGTCCCCTGTGTGAAAAGAAGGAACTCAATAAGAATTTATTTTCATTTTGTAGCTTTGTCAAATCTCAAAGGGATTGGGCCTCTAAGTTTTGTAGGGAGTTGCTCCCTTTCCTTATTTATTGGAAATTGACCTTTCAAGAAACTCTTGTGTTTCATTAAGTTTCATGGTCCTTGGTACACGATGACTAAGTTAGCCATTAGACAATAATTGAAATAATTTTGGAGTGCCACATCCCAAATTCCTATTGTGTGGAAAGAAGGAAACCATTAAGAATTTCTTTTCATTTTGTAGCTTTATCAAATTTCAAAGGGATTGGGCCTCTAATTTTTTGTAGGGAGTTGCTCCCTTCCCTTAGGGAGTTTCTCCCTTCCCTTATTTCTTGGAAATTCACCTTCACCTTTCAAGAAACTCTTGTGTTTAGTTAAGTTTCATATTTTGGTAACTGGTTAAAGTCATCATTTTGTATGATATTTGAAAAACAAAAAATGAATAACTCAATAAAATGTAACTCAATTGAAGCATTTTGTTTCAGATAAATAACTATTGTTTCATCTCTTTATTAACTGAAACACATCTACCATCAAAATTGTTTTGGTTTTCATTACAAGACAGTTTTTCCCTTTGAATGGAAAGAGAGTCCAACTTAATTCAATGGACATTGAGCAAAGTAAATCATTGACTTTGTTTTATATCAATTAGATGGATGGAATCTGCAATCTAGATAAGGAAATCCATCTTCAATTATCCATTCAATAGACATTCAGCAAAGTAAATCATTGACTTTGTTCCATATCAATTAAATAGATGGAATCTGCAATCGAGATAAGGAAATCCATCTTTATTATGTTACAGTGAAAACAACAAAATTATTTATTTGCAAGTAATAGTTCAGTTCATTTGGGTAACGTATGAGAGAGTAAAGCCAACCGGTCGGCCTTGACACCGATTAGTCACTATCTATGTCATTGGATCAGCGTCAAATGCAATCAATTCTCCAGTGGTAAGATCGCCAACTCCAACACCATTGTCAATTTATCCTCGTTTCTTCCTCCAATAGTGAAGCTGTCACCACATAAAATGCCAACTGAACTTCATTAATCAATGTGAGGCTATCAAAGGAATCTTCTTCACCAATAGCGGACCCAGTTCCTGCCAAATCTGATGTCATTGCAGACACTGAACGCAGTAACGTGGCAATTAATACTCCGCCCCTGAAACACAATAAATCTGAAGAACTTACTTCCAGAACAATTCGGACGTGATGTTCTTTGTTTCATATTCCCTATCAACTTCTCCCAAACTTCTTTTCTTGTCTTTGCATTAGCTAATTGAAATACCTGACAGTGAGCCCTCCAGAAAGATGCAAATTTCGTGTCGGTGAGTAACAATACACTAAATCCGTTGTATTTCATATTTTTATAATCATTTCTTGTTTAACTAAATCTGTTATATTTCATATTTTTATAATCAATTTCTTATTTAATAAAAATCTCTTGGAATTAAGTTTTTTTTTTTTTTTTTCAGATTTTTTATATTAAAATATATATATATATATATATATATATATATATATATATTCATGGTGTTAATCATTCTATATATTACTTTAGTTTTAATATCTTCTTGTATTCTATGTAAATCACAAGAGCTATAATAAAACCACATTGTAATTATCTCTATTCATTGATTTAAAGGATTGTTTGAGTGTGGAATTGCTTCAATGTATCAGTCGTTCATTGTTTAACTACATTCTACAACCAATCTTGCAATTGTTTTTTGTTGGTTATTTATTATTTTGTGGTGGGTTTGTATGAGTACACAATGTTTTAATTCAACATTGTTGTATTCACTCATTATTCACTTATATGATCACTCGAGTAGAGCTACAACACTGCCACATATCTTCCATTCCATATGTGGAGAGAAAACTTGCAGCTTTGAAACAGGGTTGGAGAGCCTTCGTTTAACACAAGTATGTCCACTGAAGCAAGCAATGAAGTAGTGAACCAAATATGAAATAGAGCCATTATTTTTTATGCTTATTGGTGATTAACAGTAGGGAGCATTATCTATTTCTGCATAGATCTATGTTCATGAAACGAATATGCCATCAGCCTATCATTTGCAGATCATATGATGTCATATCAAGTTTCAAAGACTTGGAGAAGACTTGCATGGTAAACACCCACAACGGTTTCCAAAACAATGTAGAAACATTGTTGCCAACACTACCGTGGAGTAGAAAACCCACAATGGTAGGAATACCTTATGAAGAATATAACAGGGAAGATCTAGAAGCTAGGTTTGTTCGACTAGAGAAAAGCATTGCCACATTGATAGAATTGGTAACACGGTGACTAGTGAATAAAAATAGGGAAGCAAGCTCAGTAGAGACTAAGCATAAAGAAGACAATACAAACTAAGAAGATTCCATGTGCAAGAAGCTCAATGATTCAATTAAAAACTAATCTTTTTCTTCATTTTCCAAGAGTCTTTTCAAAGTTGAAGTGAAGCTTCCCCATGTTTGATGGACAAGTTAATGTTGAAGTCTGAATAGCTAGTTGAAACAAATGAAAGTTTATTTTTTTCTTTATTAAATCAAGAAACACAACAGATTCATTTTTATCATTTGAAGATGATCGGATGTGCTCTTTTGTGGTAGGAGAGCTATGTGGATGCATTGAGGATAAGCAAGAATCCCATGATTACAAAATGGGAAGACTTCGAGGCATCGTTGAAGTCACAATTTTATCCCATAGGCTACAAAGAGGAGCAACTCATGAAATGGTTAGTACTTTCGGTAAGAACAAGGAAAGGGGGTGCAAGAATACACCTATGAATTTAGGAGGCAAACCATTAGATTGGGTATCTCTTTGGAAAATTCGGAGGTGGTGGTGAGGTACCTTAGAGGAATTTGCAACCATATCTAAAGGCAATGACATCTTCTTAGTGTGAAAAGCATAGACAAGGCAAACAAGAAGGATCTCTATATTGATTTGGACTCCAAGAAGGGGAAGCAGCATGAGGGCCAAGAAGAAACTAGCAAGAGAAGAAACAAGAAGATGGTAGTCACATCCCAAAAAAGAAGGGATCCTAATAGGCATTACAAACATTGTGTTGTAGATGGGCACAGGGAAGAGAAATGTTGCAAACTTCATCCAAAATTGCGTCCAAAGTGGCTAAATTCCAAGAGGAAATAAAACATAGATACTAAGACAGAAGAAGTGGTAGAAATCACTCGTGATAGACTAGATGAAGCCATAGTTTGCACCACATTGTATCAATGGAACATGAGTGGAGATAAACATGCACTATTCCAAATCAAAGTTCAAGTGAAAAAACGAAAGGTAAATGATGTATTCGATAGTGGTTCTCAGTGTAATATGATTTCTGAAACATTAATTGATGAGCTTGGTCTAGAAACTTATGATCTAGTGCAGTCAAGTTCACTAGCATGGTTACAAGGGAAATTTCTTATGAGAATCACTTGGAGATGTAAAATCAAGTTTTCCATTAATGTTA
>ML788919.1:93469-142393 GCA_009831015.1 Picea engelmannii | reverse complement strand
AAAAAAAAAAAAATCTATGTTGTCTCATGGTGTTAATCGTTGTGTATACTTGATGTAGCTTTGGTTTTAATATGTTCTTGCATTCTATGTAAACCATGATAACTATAACATAGCTACATTGTAATCCTAGATTTATTCACTAGTTTAAATGATTTCTTAAGTGTTGGAATTGGTTGAGTGTATTGTTGGTTCACTGTTTAACCACATTTTACAACCAATCTTGCAATTGCTTCTTGCTAGGTGTGTAGTATTTTGTGGTGGGTTTGTATAAGTACACAACATTTCAATTAGTTTTAGTTCCATACACTACCGCATTGTTATATTCACCCATTATTCACTTATTTGATCACTAGAGTATAGCTACAATGATGTCACATATATTTCATTTGATGTGTGGAGAGAACTTGCAACATGAGAATAGATTTGGAGATCCTTTGTTGAACAGACGTATGTCTACTGAAGCAAGTAGCCATGTAGTGAATCAAATATAAAATAGAGCCATTATTATTTATGCATGTTGGTGTTTAACAACAAAGAGCATTATTTATTTTTGCAGAGATTTGTGTTGACAAAACAGGAATGCCATAGGCCTACCATTGTACGAATCATATGGTATCATAGCAAGTTATAAAGACTTGGAGAAGACTTGCATAATAAACACCCATAGTGAGTACCGAAATAGTGGAGAATCATTGTTGCTAGGACTACCATGGAGCAGAAAACCCACAATGGTAGGAATATCTCATGAAGAACATGATAGGGAAGATGCATAAGCCAGATTTGGTTGACTGGAGAAAAGCATTGCTACATTCATAGAATTGGTAATGAAATTGTTGGTGAAGAAAAATAGGGAAGCAAATTCAGTAGATATTGAGCATTAAAAAGACAAAGTTGACCAAGAAGATTCAACGTGCGAGAAACTCAATGATTCGAGTAAAAGTCACTCTTTTTCTTCATCTTCCAATATTCCTTTCAAACTTGAATCTTGAAATACTCATGCTTGATGGAAAAGATAATGTTGAAGCATTGAATAATTGGTTTAAACAAACGGAAGTTCCTTTTGGCCTTTATCAAATCCAAGAAACACGATATATTTTTTTTTCTCGCTTGAAGATTATTGGACATGCTTTGTTGTGGTCAAAGAGCTATGTGGATGCATTGAGAATAGGAAAGAAGAAAAATGGGGGGGCTTCAAGGAATTGTTGAAGTCACATGTTTATCCCACATGCTACGAAGAGGAGATGCTCATGAAATGGAAGTGCCTTTGGAAAGAACAAGGACAAGGGGTGCAATAATACACTTGGATTCAGGAGGAAAACCATCACATTGGGTATCTCTTTGGAAGAGCTTAACATAGTGGTGAAGTACCTTGGAGGACTTTTTATCCATATCCAAAAGAAATTGTAGTGTCTTAGTGTGAAAAGAAAAGACGAGGCAAGAAAGAAGGCTCTCTATATTGTATTGGACTCCAAAAAGGGAAGCAACGTGAGGGCCAAGAAGAAACCAACAAGAGAAAAGACAAGAAGATGGTAGCCACAAACTAAAAAAGGAGGGATCATAATAGGCATTTCTAACATTGTGATGTGGATGGGCATGTGAAGGAGAAGCGCTAGTAACTTCATTTGGAATTGAGACTAAAGTGGATAAATTCCAATAGAAAAAGAAAATGTAGTGATCGAGACAAAAGAAGAAGTGGTAGAAAGAACCTTTGATCTAAATGAAGACATATTTTGCACCACATTTCAATAGCCAAAGGTGATTGGTGATAAACATGCATTATTCTAAATCAAAGTTTAAGTGAAGAATCGAAAGGTAAATGCTTTGTTTGATAGTGGTTCTCATTGTAATATGATTTCTGGAATATTAGTTGATGAGATAGGTCTAGAAACTTATGATCTTGTGCAACAAAGTTCACTAGCATGGTTGCAAGGGAAATATGTCATAAAAATAACTAAGATATGTAAAATCAAATTTGTTGTTGATGCTACCTATGTTGACGAAGTAAAATGTGATGTTGCATCATTAGACACATGTGGAGTGATGTTTGGTAGACCTTACCTGTGGCATAGGGATGTTACTTTCTATAGGAGAGAAAACAAATATTGCTTGGTTAAGGGTGGCAAGGCATACTTCATCAAAGCGCATCAAGGGAGAGAGAGAATAACCCATCTAGCTACAAAAAAAGCAAGAAACAAGAAACCTTCCTCAATGATGGAATGATGGATATGAAGAAGAAAATGGATGCCATGTGTTATCTCTTGAACGATCAAGATTTTGGGGACAAAATTCCTACAAATGGGGAGGTGTGATCCAAATTGGATACTCGCCAAAAAAATACTTTGTAATAAGCATTTAATAGTTTTTGGCAAAGTTGAGAAAATATTCAAAATTCTCTTGGAGGTGAAACAACCATTTTGATAGTTGGACTTCCAAGGAAACCCATTAAAAATAAAGTTTGTAATAAAAAAAAGTGTGGAATGGAATAGAGAGAAGGAAATAAAGAAGGGCAGTAATAGAAATGAGAGCTCAAAGAAGCAATCTACTTGATAATCAAAGGAGAAAAAGACATCAAGTATTTCCTAATATGAATGAATATTGTTGTTGAGCCATGGCCATATTGAAATTTTCTTCCAATAAGTAACAATACACTAATTCTATGTATAACTCATCCTTTTGTAATCAATTTCCTTCTTAATAAAAATCCCCTAGAACCTAGTTTTCCCATTTGAATTTCTAGTATAAAAATATATATATCGTCTCATGGTGTTAATAGTTGTGTATACTTGATGTAGCTTTGGTTTTAATATGTTCTTGCATTCTATGTAAACCATGAGAACTATAACAGAGCTACATTGTAATCCTAGCTATATTCATTGGTTTAAATGATTGCTCAACGAGTGTTGGAATTGGTTGAGTGTATTTTTGGTTCACTATTTAACCACATTCTAAAACCAATCTTGCACTTGCTTCTTGTTGGGTGTTAATTATTTTGTGGTAGGTTTGTATGAGTACACAACATTTCAATTAGTTTCAGTACCATACACCACCACATTGTTATATTCATCCATTATTCACTTATTTGATCACTAGAGTATAGATTTAACGATGTCACATATCTTTCATTTGATGTGTCGAGAGAACTTGCAACATGAGAATGGATTTGGAGAGCCTTTGTTGAACATGCGTCCTATTGAAGCAAGTAGTCGTGTAGTGAATCAACTATAAAATAGAGCCATTATTTTTTATGCATGTTGGTATTTAACAACAAAGAGAATTATTTATTTTCACAGTGATCCAAGTTGAAAAAATGGACATGCCATAGGCCTAGCGTTGTATGAATCATATGGTACCAAAGGAAGTTACAAAGACTTGGAGAAGACCTGCATAGTAAACACCCATAGTGAGTACCAAAATAGTGGAGACTCATTGTTGTTAGGACTACCATGGAGCAGAAAACCCACCATGGTAGAAATATCTCATGAAGAACATGGTAAGGAAGATGCATAAGCCAGATTTGGTCAACTGGAGAAAAGAATTACTACATTGATAGAATTGGTAATGCAATTTTTGGTGAAGAAAAATAAGGAAGCAAAGTCAATAGAGACTGAGCATGAAAAAGACAAAGATGATCGTGAAGATTCAACGTGCAAGAAACTCAATGATTTGGGTAAAAGACACTCTTTTTCTTCATCTTCCAATATTCCTTTCAAAGTTGAAGTGAAGCTTGAAATACCCATGTTTGATGGACAAGCTAATGCTGAAGTATTGAATAGTTGGTTTAAACAAATGGAAGTTTCTTTTGGCCTTTATCAAATCCAAGAAACACAATAGGTTTTTTTTCTCGTTTGAAGATGACTGGACATGATTTTTTCTGGTGGAAGAGCTATGTGGATGCATTGAAGATAGGAAAGAAGTGAAATGGGAGGACGTCAAGGCATTGTTGAAGTCACAAGTTTATCTCATGGGATGTGAAGAGGAGAAGTTCATGAAATGGCAGTTCCTTCGGCAAGAACAAGGACAAGGGGTGCAATAATACAATTTTGAATTTAGGGGACAAACCATCACATTGGGTATCTCTTTGGAAGAGCTTAACATAGTGGTGAACTACCTTGGAGGACTTTTCAATCATGTCCAAAAGCAATTGTAGCATCTTAGTGTGAAAATCTAGACGAGGAAAGCATGAAGGATCTTTATGTTGTATTGGTATCCAAGAAAGGGTAGCAACATGAGGACCAAGAAGAAACCAGCAAGAGAAAATACAAGAAGATGGTAGCCACAAGCGAAAAAAGGAGGGATCATAATAGGCATTGCTAATGTTGTGATGTGGATGGGAACATGAAGGAGAAGCACTAGTAAATTCATTTGGAATTGATACCAAAGTGGCTAAAGTCCAAGATAAAAGAAAATGCAGTGACCGAAACAAAAGAAGAAGTAGTAGAAAGCACCTATGATCTAAACGAATCCATATTTTGCACCACATTGCAGTAGCCAAAGGTGAGTGGCGATAAACATGTGCTATTCTAAATCAAATTTTAAGTGAAGAATCAAAAGGTAAATTTTATGTTTGACAGTGGTTCTTAATGTAATATGATTTTTGAAATATTAGTTAATGAGCTAGGTCTAGAAACTTATGATGGAGTGCAACAAAGTTCACTAGCATGGTTGTAAGGGAAATATGTTATGAAAATCATTCAGATATGTAAAATCAAGTTTGTCATTGGTGCTAGCTATGTTGATGATCCTGATTATTTTCGGCACGAAATGAGAGAGGATACATAATAAAGAAATGTATAGATATATCTCGGATATCCAATAATATAACAAAAATGTATCAAAGATGCAACCAAAAACACAGAGATACAGTAATACATAATTTTCTATTAATGAGCGAAAATGTACAAAGACTGTAAAAATACAGAGTGAAAGACTCACTAGAATGGTGGCATCTTATCTCTGAGAAGAGATGTGTCCACTACTCGCATTAACAAAAAGATGGTTTACAATGAGGCTCCAAAGGCGTTTTTAACATAAAGAAAATCCAAAACCCTAACCCCGGAAGATCAAATCCAACAGTTTTGTGGACCCCGTTTTGGGTAGTTTGGTGTATCAACTTCCCGGGGGCGTAACTTGGGCATATGATCTCTGTTTGGGGTGAAAAATAGCTCGTTGGAAAGGTTTATCCGAGGACTACACATTTTTCCGTCAAACTCTAATTTTGTCAACAATTTGATTGTAGCGAGCCCTAAAAACGTTGTTTAGGGCCTCAAAATGACCCCGGAAGTTTGCGACTCGAAAACTAGAAACAAAACTGTCAAAATGAGTCAGTTGGGATAGGTGGGTGGTCACCGATATCCACCTGGATCAATCCTCCCTCCTTAGGAATCAATGGTATCCATTGCGTTGAGTTACCGGGGGAGAGGGGAAAGCGATTGTTGTAACTGAATCTTGGTGCATTGCTTGCCTTGTTGGAGACGTTGTGTTGTGGAAGGTTGTTACGAACCTATTGCTGGCGGGGTTGAATCTATTCGACCAGTCGAGCTACATGAGATGTCTCTGTGCAGAAGGAATATTGGTGCTTTGCTGCAGTTTTTTCGACCTGCTTCTGTTGGATAGAAGGTGCTTGGGCTGAAGCTGTAGTGGTTGCAATATCCTTCTGTTCACCTTTCGAACAGATTATGAACAAGCTGAATTTTGTAGTATGAGATACTACCTTGTGGCATTGTTTAGGTGAGATAGTAGTTGGAACTACCTCTGGTATCCTGTAGAGATGACCCCCTAGAGTAACAATGACACTACATGGTCGAGACTCATAGATCGCATGGCGCTTCCACATATATGGTTGGCCCAAAAGAACATCACACACATCCAGTGGGGAAACATCACATAATACATCATCCTTGAAGGGTTGGATGTCATATGACAATCGACATTGCTAGCTGACACGAAGATCTCATCCCTAGCAAAGCCACCCAATGTTGTATGGTTGTTGGTGTGGTGTTGTCGACAATCCCAATTGTTTGACGACCTCTATTGAGAAGAGATTCTTCTGGCTTCCACTATCAAAAATAAAATGCAATGGGGTCCCCTTCACCCACATTTGTGAATCAAAGAGGTGCTCCCCCTCTTCATGATCTGTTGGTTCTTCTAGTTGAATTGTTTCGGTTGCGACAATAGCAGTGGGGTCTGCATCGATGATATGTCTTCTATCAGTATTTTCTAAATCAGGGTTTGACTTCTTGTCTTTGATCTCGACCACTAATGACTGTTTTGAGTGACATTCATCAGTGTTGTGCTAGGGGATTTTTTGGAAATCACACCATTTTCTGATGTCCTTCTTCGTCTTTCTGTGAACCTTCTTTTCATGTGGCTTGAACTGCTTTTCGGGAGACTGTTTGTTAGGGTCATCTTTATCATACTTTGGTCGTTTCATATTTGTAGACCCGAAGTCCCATTTGTTCTGGTGCTTAAATTTCTACTCAATTTTAACATCATATCGATAAGGAGTAGTGAGTGATGAGATGTCCAAAAAATCCATTTTAGTTTGGATGTATTTGTGCAGAGCCCCACGGTATTTCATAACCAAATGTAGTTCAGAGTCTTTGATACCCATATTGGTGCTCAAGGTATGGAAGGTATTGGTGAACTCTTGAATTTATTGGCCCCTCTATTGCCGCACTGTGGTCCATCTCATGTACTGGTCCTCATAGTTTCCAACAGGGTAATACTGTTCTTTTACCGCATCCACAAAAAAATCCCAAGTGGGATCGGTCCCATATATTCCAAAATCTTATGAGGAAATTTTCTCACAGTAAGTTTCCACCAATTTTCGACAATGGGGAGAGCCTTAAGGAGTGTGAAGCTGATCTTTTCCCTGTCTGAAAAATTATGAACAGATAAATAACCTTCTAGCATATTTAACCATTTTTCTAGGGCATTCGCATCTATGTGTCCTTCAAATATGGGAATATCAAAATTAACTTGTACCTTGAAAGGAGAGGTGCCTCCAAAGTGGTTGCTTGATGAAGATGCGCCTATTTTTATCGGCAGACATTAAAGGATGTGGGAAAAATTCTCAATCATTTCGTCTCTCTGTCGCGTGAGAGTTTGCTCAAGCAACAGATTAATATAATCTTTTTTTATTTTCTTCCACCATGGAGTGTTTCTTAGGCGTGAGAGAGTGATTGTATTCAAGATATACAGTTTTGAGGCCCGACTTTCTTTACTCGGACCTTGTCAAGGACATGCACTAAAAAAAGATCAAGAGCATCATGCTCTGATACCATTGATCTGGATTATTTTCGACACGAAATGAGAGAGGATATATAATAAATAAATGTACACAGATATCTTGGATATCCAATAATATAATAGAAATGTATCAGATATGAAACCATAAGCACAGAGATATAGTAATACACAATTTTCTATTATTGAGTGAAAATGTACGAAGGTTGTAAAAATACAGAGTGAAAGACTCGCTAGAATAGTGGCATCTTATCTCTGAGAAGAGATGTGTCCGCTACTCACATTCGCAAGAAGATGGTTTACAATGAGGCTCTAAAGGCCTTTTTAACATAAAGAGAATCCAAAACCCTAACTCCAGAAGATGAAAATCCAACAGTTTTGTGGACCCCATTTTGGGTAGTTTGGTGTATCAACTTCCCGAGGGCGTAACTTTGGCATACGATCTTCGTTTGGGGTGCAGAATAGCTCGTTGGAAAGGTCTATCCGAGGACTACACATTTTTCCATAAAAATCTAACTTTGTCAACAATTTGACTGTAGTGAGCCCTAAAAACGTTGTTTAGGGCCTCAAAACGACCCCGAAAGTTTGGGACTCGAAAACTAGAAACAAAACTATCAAACTGAAACTTCTAAAATGAATTAGTTGGGATAGGTGGGTAGCCACTAATATCCACTTAGATCAGTTGATGAAGTAAAATGTGAAGTTGCACCATTAGACACATGTGGAGTGATGTTTGGTAGCCCATACATGTGGCATAAAGATGCTACTTTCTATAGTAGAGAAAACAAATATCACTTGGTCAAGGGTGACAAGGCATATTTCATCAAAGAACATAAAGGGAGAGAGAGAATAACTCCCCTAGCTACAAAACAAGGGCAGACAAACAAGAAATAAGCAGCATTCTTGAATGATGAAATTATGGATATGGAGAAGCGAATGGATGCCATTTTCTTCAATATCTTGAATGATCTAGCTTTTGGGGACCAAAAGCATACAAATGGGGAGGTGCGATCCAAATTGGATCCTCACCAAAAAAAAAAATTGTAATAATCATTTAATTGTTGTTGGAAAATTTGATAAAATGTTCAAAATTATCTTGCAAGTTGAAACGACCATTGTGATGGTTGTCCTTCCAAGGCAACCCATTAAAAATAAAGGTTGTGATGAAAGAGAGTATGGAATGGAACAGACAGAAGGAAATGAAGAAGGCCAGTAATAGAAATGAGATCTCAAATGAGCAATTTTCTTGATAATCAGAGGAGAAAAATACATCAAGTATGTCCCATGATAAGTGAAGATTGTTGTTGAATCATGGCCATCTGCAAATTTTATGCCAATGAGTAACAATACACTAACTTTGTGTATAGCTCACCCTTTTGTAATAAATTTCCTTCTTAATAAAAATCCCCTGAAACCTAGTTTTCCCATTTGAATTTCCAATGTAAATATATATATATATATATATTGTCTCATGGTGTTAATAGTTATGTATACTCGATGTAACTTTGGTCTTAATATGGTCTTGCATTAGATGTAAACCACTAGAACTATAACAGAGCTACATTGTAATCCTAGCTATATTCAATAGTTTAAATGATTGCTCGAGTGTTGGAATTGGTCGAGTGTATTGTTGGTTCACTATTTAACCACATTCTACAACCAGTGTTGCAATTGCTTCTTGTTGGGTGTTTATTATTTTTGGTAGGTTTGTATGAGTAAACAAAATTTCAATTAGTTCCAACACCACACACTACAACATTGGTGTATTCACTCATTATTCACTTATTTGATCTATGGAGTATAGCTACAAGGATGCCACATATCTTCCATTCAATGTGTGAAGAGAACTTGCAATTTGAGAATAGATTTGGAGAGAGTCCATTGAAAAAATGCATGTCTACTGAAGCAAGTAGCGAAGTAGTGAGCCAAATATAAAATAGACCCATTATTTTTTATGCATGTTGATGATTAGCAGTAGAGAGTATTATTTATTTATGCAAATATCCATGTTGACGAAATGGACAATCCATAGGCTTACTATTTACGGATCAAACTTAATCACAAAATTCAATAAATTGGTGGAATTCAATAGATTAAAGAGATTAATTTGTTGTAAAACTAATGGAAGGGAGAATAGACGGAAAGCAAAATCAATTTAACAAACAAACAATTGAGAAGAGTAGAAAAAATCAAATGTAAACATTAAAACAGATTTTTAATAAAGTTTAGTTTAGTTTAGTTTATTAGATTTCATGTTGGTTGTGTTTATACAGTGCATTGACTTATTTTGATCATTTATGGAGTTTGGAAATGAATAGAATCTCTTTTTTTCTTTCATTTTCTAAATTCGTTGTTTCCATAACCAACCCCCCAACATTCAAGATTCAAAATTTTTAAACTATCGATTCAAATATTTGTTGCAAAATGCAATAATTTGGTGACATTCAAGAAATTAATCTGTAGTAAAAATAATGGAATAAAGAGGGAATAATTTGGCACAGAAATCAATCTAATAAACAAAAAACAGAGGTACAAAGTAGGAAGATCAAATGTAAACATTAAAATAGATTTTATACTTTATTATACATGCCTCCTGTGGAGTATATAGTAATGAGTTTTCCCTTTACTGCACATTAGTTTACCTTTGACTTAAAAAAATTGTCCCAATTCTAATGTTGACATATGAAATAGATAAATATATTTTTTAATATACAAAAAAACTTGTTTTTCTAAAATTTGATTTGTCAATCTATTTAAAGTCTTATTTTAGCCTTCACGTGGTTCAAAGTTCAAAATTAATTATAGAGTTAATATTGTTGTTTTATTGATATCTTCCTACTTGCGAAAATCGATTCAATGAGTTTCATGATTTTTTTCGATAGCTTCGAGTTCAGGTATGTGATGTGATTCTCTAATGCTTCGAGCAAAATAACCTGATATACAAGCTTACGATAAATCCCTGAGCATCCAAAGTGTGGAGAAAAAGGTACGCAATTTGCATCCTTTGTTTTGAGATTAAAGTGCCAAGGTCTTAGTCCCAAACAATCTAGGTGTTACACATTATTTTCGTCATCCCTATGATCGTTAATGATGTAAACCTATCTATTACCTTCAGAGGGGTTAGTGGCCTGAGTTCCTGAAGAGAGAAGGGAGAAGAACTTTTCCTGAGAAAAGAAGTTTCATTTTCCTATGTAAAAACCTTATAAAAAAGGAAGTTCACAGGTTGCTATATAGGCAGGGTGTGAGAATGACCCATTCTCGCAGGTTGCACTATAGCTAGGGTGCGAGGTGTTCGCAGGTTGCTCTATAGCTAGGGTGTGAGAATGCCTGCACGTGGGAAAAATGAGCGTTTTCTCGAATATTCTAGAAGGAGAAACTTCTATGGTGAGGTGGCATCCGAATGGTTTGGATCTTACTCGCTTTCATGATTTAGTGGGATCATCCTAACCTCCTCACCTTATCCTCTTCAACTTATAAAAGGAGAGGAGTTATCATGGAGAAAGTTAGCTTGGTTGGTTCATGAGCTTGTTCTTGATTGGTTTGGAATTATCAGCTTGGTTGGAGTAGCTTTGAGATTTGCTTTGTCAAGATAGATTGTGAGTAGCCATCAGATCTATGGTTTCAGAATCCTTGGAGCAAGAAGTGTGTGGGGAACGAAGGACAGTTGGAAGGGACCTTAAGACATCAAGGTTATGGTTGTAATCTCTCTTTCACATTTAATATAATACAGTAATATGATTCTTTCTCATAAAGCTATTTTCACTTTATTTTATAACTCCTTGACAATATACATAGATTGACTGTTGAATAGATTGTGCTTTCTTCACTCCACTTGNTATATAGTCTCATGGTGTTAATAGTTATGTATACTCGATGTAACTTTGGTCTTAATATGGTCTTGCATTAGATGTAAACCACTAGAACTATAACATAGCTACATTGTAATCCTAGCTATATTCAATAGTTTAAATGATTGCTCGAGTGTTGGAATTGGTCGAGTGTATTGTTGGTTCACTATTTAACCACATTCTACAACCAATGTTGCAATTGCTTCTTGTTGGGTGTTTATTATTTTTGGTAGGTTTGTATGAGTAAACAAAATTTCAATTAGTTCCAACACCACACACTACAACATTGGTGTATTCACTCATTATTCACTTATTTGATCTATGGAGTATAGCTACAAGGATGCCACATATCTTCCATTCAATGTGTGAAGAGAACTTGCAATTTGAGAATAGATTTGGAGAGACTCCATTGAAAAAATGTATGTCTATTGAAGCAAGTAGCGAAGTAGTGAGCCAAATATAAAATAGACCCATTATTTTTTATGCGTGTTGATGATTAGTAGTAGAGAGTATTATTTATTTATGCGAATATCCATGTTGACGAAATGGACAAGCCATAGGCTTACTATTTACGGATCAAACTTAATCACAAAATTCAATAAATTGGTGGAATTCAATAGATTAAAGAGATTAAGTTGTTGTAAAACTAATGGAAGGGAGAATAGACGGGAAGCAAAATCAACTTAACAAACAAACAATTGAGAAGAGTAGAAAAATCAAATGTAAACATTAAAACAGATTTTTAATTAAGTTTAGTTTAGTTTATTAGATTTCATGTTGGTTGTGTTTATACAGTGCACTGACTTATTTAGATCATTTATGGAGTTTGGAAATGAATAGAATCTCTTTTTTTCTTTCATTTTCTAAATTCGTTGTTTCCATAACCAACCCCCCAACATTCAAGATTCAAAAATTTTAAACTATCGATTCAAATATTTGTTGCAAAATGCAATAATTTGGTGACATTCGAGAAATTAATCTGTAGTAAAAATAATGGAATAAAGAGGGAATAATTCGGCACAGAAATCAATATAATAAACAAAAAAATAGAGGTACAAAGTAGGAAGATCAAATGTAAACATTAAAACAGATTTTATACTTTATTATACATGCCTCCTGCGGAGTATATAGTAATGAGTTTTCCCTTTTACTGCACATTAGTTTACCTTTAACTTTAAAAAATTGTCCCAAATCTAATGTTGACATATGAAATAGATAAATATATTTTTTAATATATAAAAAACTTGTTTTTCTAAAATTTGATTTGCCAATCTATTTAAAGTCTTATTTCAGCCTTTGCATTAACGGATAACTTGAACCGATAACCTGAGCCATGTGTCCTGCAAGTTCCACGGCATGGTACCAATCAACCGATAGTGTTGTGTCATGAATTAGACTTGGTTCTAATTGACCAAACCCTTTGTATCGATGGTTCGCAAACACCATGGGACCAGGGGATCTGTTTTTTGAACTGTGAAGAGAATGATGACAAAGCTACCTTGCACAACCCCATGGGAACTTTCGTCAAACACGAGCGTAAATACATCATCAACCTTAAATGTCAAGTTGTTAAGGATGGCAAAGGGTCATAAAGAATACACATTATTTCCTCCATTCATGAATTCACATTAATAAGTTTTATATTGCTAAGGGTTGGGAGAGTTGTCAATTACTTAGAACAAGTGATAACATCCATACATGTTGGCCTCATGATCCCATAGAAAATGAATCTACAATAGAGAGAATAAGACCAATGGAAAACACACAAAGATTACATAGTGATTTTCATGGTAAAGCCCTTACCAAGGAAATATCCATGGGAGAATAACAATCAATATTCTTATTGTTCAACCAAAGAGATTTACAATACAGTGCAGGAGCAGGATTGTGGCCTTGACTCAATATACACCTCTAAGAGATACATATTTAAACCATTTCTACCACAATTACGTAAATTGTTTGCATTAGTTACAAAATTGTTGAATCCTAATTTTGCTAAATAGTTTCACTAATATATTGTTGGAGAAACCAACGTGAACCAACTTGATTAAATTTAGAGGAATTAGTTGTCACATTCCAACAATCTCCACCTTGAGAATAATTTACTTGATACCTTTCCTTGGTTTGTTCGTTAGCTTCTTTGCAAACCAAGAAAAGCCAAACACCACCACAACTTCTCTAACAATATTGGTTTTGTGAACATGTTTGCACAATTTGATTGAGTATCGACCACTCCACCTCTGTCAATAACATGTCTTAGAAAATGATGCCTTGTCCCATTTTGATATGTTGGATTGTTAGTCAAATGCAAAACACTCTGACTACCATAAAACAACCTATCATGCACTTGTCCAAATTTACCCAATAGATCCTTGCATTCATGCAAGATATAACCTAAGGTATATCTCCTCTTGTCCAAATCTCCTACAAGCAATGAATCAACATAACTACAAACTAAATCACTACAACCATTGTAGGTGATGCTCGTGCCTCTAAAATATTGAAGCACCAATTTCACTGCTTTACCTAGATTTTCCATGTATCCATTGACAAAACCAATTGCATGTGAAATATCTAACCATTTCATTGCATACATCAAACTTCCTAATAGCATACAATACACAAGACATATAACCATTTTCTTCATCATTACTAGGACATAAACCTGAAGAAAGCTTACAATGGAAAGCCAAAGAGATATTTACCAGTTTCACATTATTCATGTTGAATTTACTAAGTATCTTCTTCACATACTTTTGTTGTAATAACCAAAGATTACCATCTTTCTTGTCTCTGTGTATTTCCATGCCCAAGACTTGTTTTTGTTGCTCCTAGTTCCTTCATATCAAACATCCTAGCCAACTGAGCCAACCTACTGATCTCAACCATGCTTGTGCTTGCTACAAGCATAGCATATAACACCAAGATAACGAATACACCATAAACACAATGGTTATACTCACTTCTTGTAAAATTTGTCTCATGAGGAAGGAATCAATCATCTTGTACCATTTCCTACTCGAGCTTCATGCCATACAATGACTTCTTGAGTTTGAAAACAAATCTTTTGTTGCAATCCTGAACTAACCTTTTTGGATGTTCCATATACATCTCTTTATCCAAAACTCCCTGCAAAATAGTTTTAACATATAGTTGCACTAACTCAAGATCAAGTAATGCAACTAGTGCTAACACAACATAACTAGAAACAAGCTTAACAACTGGTGAAAAAATTTCATGGAAATCAATACCTTCCAAATATTGTTCAGCTACCAGTCATGCTTTGTACCTTCCATCATTTACTATGTCTGATTTTATGAGAGGAGATTCATCAAACACTGCATCTATGTTAATGATTATTTTGTGGGCAGTAGGATCCCACAATCTGTATCCCTTTACACCATCACCATAACCAAAAAATATCTACATGTTTCATCTAGGTCCTACTTAGAACGTTGATAAGAGCATAAGAATTACAACCAAAATTTTCACATTTGAGTAATCACAAGATGACATGTTCATACATCTTCCTTAATATTCCAGTTTTTTGCAACTGATGGTGACCGATTTACCAAATAGAATGACCGCTTCTTCCCACAATTCTTGTTGCAACTTGGCATTATTGAGCATGCCCCTTCGATCTCAGATTCTTTGCAATAATTTCCAAATTCCAAGGATGTGAACCCACCTCCATCATCTATTGTCAAACACTTGATTGACCTACCAGTTCTCTTTTCATCACAAAGATCTAAACTCATCAGCGTTTCTATAGAGAAATATAGACCCACCTTTCTAACCTAGACATCTTCAATGCTCCACCTCAAACTTTACATTCGAAACCTTGACCAAATCCAACCAAGTTGGACAAGTGAATTTGACACCCGCTCACTTCTAAGCTCATTTACAATGGAGTTTCAGTGCTCCACCATCACTGTTATTTCTCCTCTTACCAATACTCCTTCAATTCATCCTCATGCCATTGCTTGACTATCTGTGCATGCACACTTATCACCTCCCATGGGAAAGAACCCCCTTTGCACCTCCACCTTCAGTGATGAGGACCATGATTCCTCTTTTATGTGTTATCACAATCACGTGATACTTGTCAGATATGACCCCAAGCTACTGCTAATGGCTGCGATGACTTGAATATTCATTGAATAAATTGCACAATAAGAACAAGCTACCCTCAACCAGATCTAACCAGATCGATCAATAATTCACAAACCATAGTAGCGCAGAAAGATAATCTTGATCAAAAACCACACAGAATTATCAGCGTAACCAACTCCAAGACAGTGTGAGCACACATAATTCTCCAAGACAATGTGAGTTAACCTCTCCTCATGCACGGACTAGTGTACTTTACACCTCTGTGAAATTCGATCCTTGGACGTTGTAGTGGTGGCTCAATCTCTGCAAACAAAACAAAGACTTCACATTGCATATTTCCTTTTGAGTCTAGGCTCTTCCTTTCCACAGCTCGACCCTTCCAACTCAATGCTTCCCCTTTCTACATGAGAGCAAGAAAAGTGAGCCCTCTAAGAGCGCTAAATATGGGCCTCGTTTACGACACAATCGTGGACGACTACCTGATGTTCCTCTACAACTTTGGATTCAAAACATCACAGATCACTTTTGTGTCAGGAAACCAAGGCTTCAACTGCTCCTCGGATGCCAAGGAGGAGATTATTAGCAACATGAACTATCTAAAAATTGTCGTCTCAAGTTTGAAGTCCACCAAATCGATTCCATCTACAAACTCACAGTAGATTCTTCATGGGAATTAGATTCTTCATGGGAATTAGATGTTAAAGTGTCATTGAGCCATTCTAAAAAGGAAACGACATAAACTTCCCACCACACAAGTGGGTGAAATTGGGATTAGGGTTCCTAGCATTACAAACCCCATACGTCCTGCAGAAGTTGGGGAGCTCGCAACTACTCTACACGGCCTAGAAATCAATCTCCCAGTGTGGAGGAATCCAAAAATAACATTTGATCCCCTAACCACCATGCGGATCTCCTGCTTCTTTTGGAATTACCATGATTTACCAACACCTTGAATTTTGTACCTCCAGATCGATTATAGTCCTGGCATTAAGCAACAGTGAGATGACCTTGCCCAACGACTTGGATCTGACCTTCCTCAAGTGTGTGCTCAACCTCCATGTGGTGCTTGATTAGTTCGGTGCTGACAAGATCCATCAAATCACCAATGGCTCCATGCTCATCCCACGACGTGACGACACCAATATATCACTCATCACATGCAACGAAATCATTGGGATTACATATGTGCAATCTCTCAATCAATGACCTCTCTTAGCTCTAATCTCTCACTAGAACATTTTTCCCACAAAATGGGCTCGACTCGTCCGTGGATTCCTTATCTTTGTAGCCTCCACCAGATCGGGTAGCACATTCCTTCACAACCTCTCCCAATTCTAGTAGCAAGTTCCTTCAACTCTACACTCTAATACCACTTGTTGGGCCTGTGAGCCCACAAAAAATGAATCTAAAACAGATAACAAAAGACCAATGGAAAACACACAAAGATTACACAATGATTTACGTGGTAAAACCCTTAGCAAGGAAACATCCATGAGACAATGGCAATCAATATTCTTATTGTTCAACCAAGGATATTTAGAATACAACCCAAGAGCAGGCTTACATACTTGACTCAATATTTTCCTCTAAGAGTTGTTAGTTTTAGCTCGGTTTTGTGTCTTAGTTGTGCCTGTTGTCCCAGGCTAGTTGTGAGACACCTAAATTAACCCAGTGAACATTTTTATTTCAGCCTTAGGTTTAGTCTTGCAACAAATTTCCCTTGAGTGGATTTTCAGGCCCAGGGAAAGAGGGTGCACCTCCTCAAGGTCATTGAGTGGTCTGTGGGACCCAAACCAAGGAGGGCACACCTCTAGGTGGTTGCTAGTGGAGTGTGGGTCCCTGACCAAGGGGGGGGGGCACCTCCTAGTAGAGAGTGGGGTCCAACAACCCTAACTCTCAGTCATTTAGGAAATTCCTTGGGACACTTGTCAAGGAGGATGGGAGGTTGCTAGGGAGATAAAAGGAGGCTGAGGGTGAGACGACAGAACACAATTATCATTTATGAGTGAGCAAGTGAGTTGAAAGATGGTGCATAGGGTTGAGGAAGAGGGAAACATGTTGGTTTATTTGAGCAACATGTGGAGAGGCATTTCAAGGAATTTATGGGCAGCTTGCAGAGGTCGAGTTTAGCAGTGAAAGAGGCCACATCTACTGGAGCATACTGAGCTAGTACATGCCGTATTTTTCAGCAAGCAAGATGATGCAGAAGCATCGCTCCACCTCATCAGCGTGCCAGCTATTTAGCACATCCACGTGCATTCAAGGAGGGGAGAGGCGTCATCCCTCTAATTTTTCCCTCGAATTTAAATTTTAAAATGTAATTAAATGCAATTAAATGTTGAAAGGTTGGAAGAGCTGAGTTGATTCCTTTGTACAGGAAGTAGATGAAGTCGCTTTATTAGGCTTGAGCTGGACGGATCTCGAGCATCGCCTCAAATCTGATAAAGTAAATGTTCACTCAATGTAATCTGCCTCGGTAGATAGGCATTGTAAATGGTGATTAGACACCACTAGTGTAGCTTGGATGGAAAGCTCGTTGATCCCCTCATGTATAAATATTTGTATCATATGCCCAGTAGAGGTTGTTGAAGGTTGGGAGAAAAAATCATTTTTAAGCCAAGGAGAGAGTCGAGACTCAGTTGCAGTCTGAGCTCATACATTGTAATTATCATTCTGATACTAATACAAAAGAACATATTTCTTTGTTTATCAATTCATGTGGAGTGAATGTTTGTATTTGACGAATGTTATCTGTGTGTGGTTATGAATGTATGTTGTAGATGTATGAGATAGGTTTCCATCTGCAAAGATAAGATAGACTTCACTGTTTGTCTATGAGTTTGTTAAAATGTTCTGGGTTCTTTTAGGATAAATGCAAGGAGAAAAGGGTCGAGACCCTTAGGAGGTTGAGAGAGTTTGGAAGCTCAGGAGAGATAGTGTTGTTTCACACAAAATATCAACAAAGAATGCAAAGGCTAAGGATTGTCTAAGACTAAGACAGGAGGAAAGAACTAGGGGTGCGCCAGAGGTAAATTGGTTTAAACTTTACAAGTTCAGGAGGAAAAGCACAAGTCGAGACTCAAAGTAGCCAAGCTCGCAGGAGAAGGTTCAGAAGTCGAACCTTTGAAAATTATTAAGAAATCCTCCATTCGAAGGAAGGTGCAGCCACAGTTGAGGAGAAGTTATAGCAGTCATCAGATATGTTGTTGGAGCGATCTGGACCGTTAAATTCCACGTCAAGACATCGAGAAGGAGCGTGCAAAGAAGAGGAATAGATCCCAGCCTTCATATCTGAGCGCAAGGGTCAACAAGCATTGGATCCAGGTAAAGTGCACAAGTCTTAATTCTTTGAAAGTGCACAGGAGAGTGGGATAGCAGAAGTCACAAAGCCCCGAAGCCATTCGGGACCATCCATCGTCTAGGTTGACAGGGGACGAAAGATATGATAGTTCGTGGGAAAGAACTTCGTAAGATTTGCATGGAGCAAAGGGAAATATTCACAGAGTCATTAAGGGCGGAGAAGATCTGGGTTTTTGGATCCAGAAGGACGCATGGCAGAGATCTACGTGTTTTGGAGGAGAAGTACTCTGAAATAAACTGGGTGCAGTGTTGTGAGAATGCCCGAAGGTCGGAGTCCTGAAGAGATCTCATCTGTCCATTTGAGGGAGACACGTGGAGGGCAGATATTACCTCCATTAGTTCAATGCTCCGGAAGTGTAAGTGTTGGAGTGGGAAGAATGGTTGAAGCTCGAACTCCCAGAGTCACTACGAACCATTGATTTGAGAGGGGTTTTTGGACCG
Source organism: Picea engelmannii (assembly GCA_009831015.1). Lineage (NCBI taxonomy): Eukaryota > Viridiplantae > Streptophyta > Pinopsida > Pinales > Pinaceae > Picea > Picea engelmannii. Next base: position 123,386 of record ML788919.1, on the reverse strand, counting down.
TCGATCCCATTGTGGATTCGATGCTCTGCGAGTTTAGAACTCTGGGGATTTGTGGAAAATTGTTTTCAGATTTTTCCAAAGACGAAGTCCGAAGCGCTTTAGGAATTTTAGCCCTGGGTCATAGCCCTTGGTCATATTGGAGAGGGGCCTAGCAAAGGGGAGCTAGCACCTATTATTTAAAGTTTTAAAAGGGAACAGGGGCTCAGTAGTAGTCCATGGGTTTCATAAAACATGTGCCTAAGGAGATAAGGGGCTTGTGTTAAATTGATTTGTGGGTCTATTGAAGGCCAAAAGAGCCGATTCAGCTTAGGAGTTGGAAGATCCTTGACCAAGAGGTTGCAAAACCCCCAGAAGGGGAGGGGGGTTGCATCAAGTGGTATCAAAGCTTGTTTCTTATTTCAGGTAGCAGACAGGAGATAAAAGAGATAGTCTGATAACATCAAATGGTATCAGAAGCTGAAGTTTGCTTGTATACAACAGGTGAAGGCAGACAAAGTGTGATGCTCCATAAATAATGTTGCAAGGTGTGCAACAAATAGTAGACAGATAGGTGGGTTGTAGGAGAAGATGGAGATACTCTCAGTTACAGAGTGAAAAACAAACAACTAGGTAGGTTGAGGTAAGAGGAGAATGGCTATTGAAGACCATAAGCGGGGTCAAAGAGAAGACCACCAACAAAAAAGCAAGGTAGAGATGGATAAAGAGCTCAGAGAAATTCGAGCAGAAATGGACAGGCTAGCATTGAATATGCAGCAGGAGGAACAGGTACATTGGAGGTACGAGTGCCCCATTAAACAGAGAGAAAGATGGCTTGTTCAAAAGTTGTTGGCCAGAAGGGTGCAACAACAGTTGAGGAGTTTGCTGAGGGAAGTTGAAACATTGAGTGGTACAAAGGGAGTGGTTCACATCTGTGAGCCATAAGTTGGAAAAAGCCTCAGTGATGAAGAGGAGAAGGTATCAGAGGATCTCATGCGTTTCCAAGAGGGCAGTGATGAAGGTTCAGATTGTCAGGTGGGAAATGAAATGAGATCGGTTGATATCATAGACTGCCAGGAGGGCAGAGGAGAAATCCCATATTGTCAGGTGGTCAAGGGAGAAGAGATGAACTCAGTAGAGATTTCATATCAGCAAGGAGTGTTGACAGAAGAAGATCAAAGGTGTGTTCTAATCATTGGAGGAATTCATATATTCCTGTCAACTAGCCAAGCAGAGGCTAGAATAGGTGTTGACGATGCAGAAGAGAGATAGCCAGATGTGACTGTCATAAAGGAGAAGGAGAATATATTGACGTCTTCCCCAGCATAAGAAGAAGAGCATTCAGAGGAGTGGCTCAAAAGTTTTAGCCAGGAAGCTGAACAGAAGATGACTGCATCACTGAAGCCTACAACAGAAGAGGAAGTAGACAGCATGGATTTCGCTGATCTGTGTGAAGAACTGGAAGCCCTGGAGAGAAGAGTGATAGTGCAAAGTAATCACATCCAACAAGCTAATTTGGATACATATGAAGGAGAATTCCAGTCTGAGGAGCAACTGGAGGAAGCTGGAGTTGAAACAACACAAGAGGATCTGGAAGAGGATAATCTATTAGTGGAGATAGCTGAGAAGTAGCTCAATGACAAGACTGGAGAACTGGAGTTTGCAGCAGGGTGGCAAGCTAAGGCCACAGGAGATGGAGAAAACGGCATGGGGGATCAGGTTTATCTACCCACTACCAAGGAGGAAGTGCAGCAAGCCAGTCTGTATGAAAGAAGGAGCCAACCAGCAGAGCAGTTGGAATATGTGATAGAGGAGATCAGGGAGCTTATGTTGAGGTCAGCACAAGAAGTTTTCAGCAAGAGGAAGATGAACAGAGGAGAACTTGCAAGAGAAATAGGTAAGCAGCAACAAAGCAGAGGAGAAGGAGGACAGCTCCAAAGGAGAGTTTAGGATCCAGTGGGATTTCAACAGCGAAGCAGAGGAGCTCATGAGCATGAGCTCATGATTTTCCTAGTAGTGGAGTATGATGCATGAACATCGCTCCATCTTAGCAGTGCGCCAGATATTTAGCATATCCACTCACATTCAAGGAGGGGAGAGGCGCCAGCCCTCTCATTTTTCACTCGAATTTAAATTTATTTTTTTTGGAAGTGAGTTGAGATTCTATATTACTGAGAAAATTATGTTACAAAAAGGGATGGAGGGGTATCCCCTGATATGCCAAAAAGGAAACCAGATCAAGGGTACCAAAGTTGCGCTATCTACATAAGCGAGGGGAGGGTTGGGCTGCCACCCTGGAAAACCAACCCAGTCTCCGAAAAATCGTTTGAAAACAAAAACTTATACCATAAGATATACATAAAAACAAGAATGTATAACAGGGTTTGCTTATATACTGATAAACAAAATGACCTTGGGTTGAGGTCGCGCTAGTCCAAGAGGATTGGATGGCTTTCATCTCCTTCCTTTCTTGCCTTGTTCTCCTTTTCCTGCTCCACCGTGCGCAGCTTTATAATGCAGGTTGGTGTTCCACGTTGATCTACTAGAGTGATATCCATGTGGTGGACATAGCGAAGGTAAAGTTGGAATTGTCTAGCCAGTCTTTCCACTTTTTCTCTTTGGTTACTCTAGTCCTCTGCTATTCTTCTTGCACCGGCCTCTAGGTTGTTGAGGCTGCTCAGAATATCTATGAGCTCCTTGTTGTGGCAATGGTTTTCCACCCTGCTGGTCTCATTCTTTTCAGCTCTCAACTTACTTATCAACATTTTTGTACACTAGGCTTCCTCCATCATTTTGTGGTAGAGGGTTTTCCTGGGTTGTGTGGCCACTAGGTCCCTTATCTCGTCTGCTTCTCGAATGAGTTCCACTAAGGCTTTTCCTTGGCGCTTGGTGTTGACTTCCCACTCCCACCTGTCGATGACCTCCTTTACTTTTGTATCGACCTACTCAAGAAAGGTTCCTTTGGCCTCCCTGGCCGCCTATTCCATTCTAGTGATCTTTCGAGCGCTTGTTGGAGGTTCCTCCCCTAGCGGCCCCCTCTTACTCTTGGTATTATTCCTTCTTACCATCTTTGTTTGAATGCAATGGATTCTACCTTGAATTCGTCCTCTGCTTCTATTCTCCCCTTCCTGGTCTCTGAAATTGATACTCGTTGTTCTATAGCTATCCCTAATGCTTCTTCTTTTAAGGTGTTTTCCGAAATGTGATATAATCCTGGTAATCATGGTTCTCCCGTAAAGGCGTACCTTTTGGTCCTTTTTCACTATTTCAGAGTGTGTGTGCTTTGGAATCCTGTCGCAGTCCCTGCGCCAATCCTTCACCTTTCACGTTGTATGCCAATCGTTTCCTCCCACAAGACCTGTGCGTGGATGCAATGTCCCCATTCCTGCCCTTGGGCTATCCTTTTGATCTTCATCCTTTTTCGTCTGTGGATTACCCTTTCCGCTCTCCCACGGCCAACCCTTGTACTTCATTATATTGACTGGACCGTGGTGTCGTACCACCTCTTGTGGTGTGATCGTGATCTGCATTGTAACTCGTGTTAAAATGGTGACCTATCAGATTCTGCCTGGATTCTGCTTTCCCTTCAATTAATTTTGTGCCTCCTGCCTCAATGTGGTCATTCGTACTTCGGTTGCCATCATAGTCCTTTTCTGCTAGTTGGCTGCAATCCGTCCAAAACTAGCCATTCAGGATGTTACTCCATTTGGAATCCAGTTCGGATCCTTCCTTGTTGACCCCTTCCTTAGTGATTCTATCCAGTAATCCATTTTTTGACCTTCGGACCCAGTGCAACTCCACTGTGCTCCCCGTCTGCAAATTCTCCTGTATTTTTTGCAGGGAGTACACCAAGTGCCAGTGCCTCTGAATTCTTCCCACTTTGGTGCCGTTTTGGAGCTTCCTTATTGTGTTGATGACTAGCATTGAATGTCCTTCCACTATTACGTTGGTCATCCCTTCCCGATGTAGTATCTCAAGGCCGGTCTCGAGGGCTCCAAATTCCGCAGCGTTGTTGGTTGAGTTACCCAGACTCCCAGTGTACAGCCTGATAATTTTTCCTTGATTGTCCCTAATTACTCCCCCCATACCTGTCCATCCTGGCTTACCTTTCGACGCCCCATCGAAATTTAGCTTGAGGGAGCCCTCTGGTGGCAGTTTACAATTGCACTCACCTATTTGTAGTTGCAGCAATCGTCTTACCTGATTGGGGTTGCATCCTCCTTTCAGTTGAAAAGCCTCTACAATTATGAGAACCAGATATGTGAGTTGTGCTCCTCCTGTCTGGCAGTTGCGAATCTATATCGTTTCTCTTGTCATGGCTATTATTGTTTCCTTGATCTTTCCTGCCGTCCATATTTGGTTCCTGAAGATGTGCTAGTTTCGTTCCTTCCATATTTCCCAAATGACCATGCCGGGAATGAGGGTCCAACAGAGATTCACCTCCTCATTTTCATTGTAGTTTTCCTTCCATGTGTTTACAGTTGCAGAAATATTACCTCTGATCCTATTAGACTGTCGGAAAATGCCTATCACCCAGTCCCATACTTCTGTTGTGTAGGGACATTCATCCAGGAGATGGTTTGTTGTTTCCTCCTTTTCTTCACATAGGTGACATCTTGAAGGGCCTATGAAACCTCTCTTCTTTAGGTTTTCCCAAGTTAGGATTCGGTTGTGTAGTATTAGCCACTGAAATATTTTTATTTTTGGCCAATAGGGGTTGTTCCAAAGCTTGTCCCATTGATGCGTTGAGTCTTCTTGGTCCTGGTTCGCTATGTAGTGGTGTACTTCTTTAAAATTGAATTCTCTGTCGACTTTGTGCCCCCATATTAGCTGGTCATCTCCATCTGTGACTGCAATTTTTCGCCTCCCCAATTCCTCCTCCACCTCTTTAACTATTTTTGTGATCTGGTCTCTAGTCTGTGGGGTGAGAGTGTTCCAGATTCGCCATTTGTTGCGATTTGTTTCTTGTTTCCAGTAATGGTAGACTCGGGTTTTTCCTTGCACCATCGTCTCCTGTTGGAGTGCCTCTTGGCCTGATTTTTTCATTTAGGGTTCCTGTTGCCAGGCATCCTCCCAAAATCGGGTGGTTCTGCCATTCCTTATTTCCCAAAAGTTATGTGTCTCGATTAAGGTCTTGTTGCACCAGGCTAAGTTTCCAGATGGCGGAACCTTCCCTGGTGCCTCTGAAGCGGATTTTGTCCTGGCCATAAATGTCTAGGGCATACTTTGCCTTCCATAGGTTGACCCATGGCGTGGTCATTTCTTTGACCCATCGCCACCAGATTTTTTCCCCATAGGCATCATTGGTCACTTGCGGGTCGTGTATCCCCAGGCCTCATTTTCTTTTTGGTTTACAAACCTTCTCCCAAGCTGCCAGTGCCCATTTTTTCCTTGTTTCTCCTCCTCGCCACAAGAAATCCCTTTGTATGGTTCTTATTTTTTGTAGAATCCCCTTGGGGGCTGGGAAAAATGACATCATGAAGGTTGGGATAGCCTGCAAAACCGACTTGGTTAGGATAAGTCTTCCGGCTAGGTTGAGGGATCTGTGCGTTCAATTTTTTACCTGGTTTTGTAGCTTGTTGACTATTTCTTCCTAAGTTGATAGCTTGTAGGATTTTTCTGTTAGGGGGATGCCCAAGTACTTGGTTGGGAGGGATTTCCGTTCAAATCCCAAGATGTTGGCTAAATTCCTTTGGATAGAAGGGTTGGTATTAAATAAGAAGATCATAGATTTGGACTGGTTTATCTCTGCCCCTGAGGCTTCCCCAAACTCATCTAAGATTCGTTTGTAGGCTTTCGCTTCCTTGACAGTGGGCATGCCATGAAGGTATCATCCACGAATTGTTGGTGTGTAGAAGTTGGGAAATTCTCGTAGGGTTTGATACCTTTTATTTCCCCTGTTGTGGTTGCACTTTTTATGCTTCGACTGAGTTCTTCCATCATTAAGATGAAGAGGAAGGGGGACAACAGGTCTCCCAATCTAATGCCTCTCATGGGCCAGTAAGGTTTGGCAGGGGCTCCATTTACTAGTAGCGAGCAGCTCGTTGTGGATACTAGGTTGACTATCCATCTGATCCAGTGCTGGGTGAAGCCGAAGGCTTCCAGGGTCCTGACCATATAGTGCCAACTGATTTTGTCATAGGCTTTTGCTAGGTCTAGTTGTATTATCATTCCCCCTCTTTTTTGAAGCTTCAGGGTGTGGATAAGTTCGTGAGCATGGATAATATTGTCCATTATTTTCCTACCTTCCACGAAACTTGCCTGCTCTTGTGAAAACGGTGTGGGTAAAAGTGGTTTCAATCTATTTTCTATGACCTTGGAAATTATCTTATACACCACATTGCACAGCGCTATAGGTTTGTAACGATCGGGGGTTTTGACTTCATTTTATTTGGGGATGAGTGTAATCATTGTAGCATTTAGTGCTTTCAAAATGGAGACTGACCTTCTAGAGTCTTCAACTACCCTATAAACGTCATGTTTGACAACTTCCCAGTAGGCTTTGAAGAACTCCACTTTGAAACCATCTGGGCCAGGGGATTTTCCATTAGGCATTTCCTAGAGTGCTTGATCTATTTCCTCCTCTGCAATGGGCTTGTTCAGGTTGTTGTTTTTTTTGTCTGTTACCAGGCGTAGGATATGCTGGATTACCTTTTGTATGGCCTTCGTTCTATCTTGGTTGGGTTTCTGGGATGCCCCTTGGAAGTGGTTTACCAAATTTGTTTCTATGTACTTATGGGACTCTCTTTCTATGCCATCTTGGTCCCTAATCTTCAAGATTTTGTTGTGGGATCTTCTTGCCATGGTTGTTCTATGAAAAAACTTGGTGTTCCTTTCTCCTTCCTTTAGCCATATGATCCACGACTTTTGTTGCTAGAGAGTTTCTTCTTGATGGCACCATTCATCCCATTCCTAGGTCATCTGGATCTCCTCCTTTTTCCTCTCTTCATTGTATCCCTCTGAAATGCAGGTTTCCTGGAGCTTTTTCATTTTTTTTTCAATGTTGTTCTTCTCTTGGTTTATATTCCCAAAAGTGTCCTTGTTCCACTCCTTGAGCCTATATTTGATATGTTTTAGTTTTTTGTAGAGTTTGAACATCCTTGTCCCTTGCTCTAGTTTCTCCTCACGCCACCACTGTTTGATTATTTCCTTGAAAGTCGGGTGTTTCATCCAAAATTTCTCAAATATGAAAGGTTTGTTCTTTGGTGTGGTATGGAAGCCTACTTCCAGTTGTACTGGCTAGTGATCAGATCCCCCCCATGGAAGGATGTTGCGGTCTAAGTTTAGCCCATGCATAATGATTAACTCTGACACTAGGAATCTGTCAAGTTTTGTTGCTACCTAATGCTAGCTCATTTGTTTGTTGTTCCAGGTGAACTGGCCATTATTGGTTTTCAGATCTACCATCTCCATTGTGTCTATGAATTTTGAGAACTCCTCTGCATCACTATCCAATCTTCCTGTACCTCTTTTTTTCTCCGCAAGTGACGTGATGATGTTGAAATCCCCGGATAGGATCCAATGGAGGTTTTTGGCTCAGCTTTTAAGATATTCTAGGTCTCTTAGCATTCCTCTCCTCTCCTCTAACACCTGGGTTCCATACACATTCGTGCATAAAATCACCTCTGTGTTCCCAATGAGTTGCATGTGGACCATAAGGGTATGCCTTGTCACTTCGTCTACTATTAGGCTTAGTACTTGTGGGTTCCACAGGGTGAGGATACCTCCTGCCATTTGGTGGTCACCAATAGCCACCATCTTTTACTTGTGCCATTGTTGTTGATTGATTATTTCCATTTTGTCTGTATTACACTTGGTCTCTTTAATAAAGAAGAGATCTGGTTGTTCCTGTTTCAGTCTACTTCTAAGGATTCGTTTCTTTCTTGGGCTGTTTAGGCCTCTTATATTCCAAGTTATAACCTTCATTTAAAATTGCGGGGGGGAGTTGGGGAAGAGTTTTTTAATCTTACCCGAGTTTATCAGTAGCGCTCCAAGCTCCTGCAGGGCTACACTATTTGATTTCCTTCCTTTTCCCCTCTACGTTTGCTTGGGTGAGAGTTGTGGTTGTACCTCGCTGGCTTTGACTCCTAGGTTCCCAATCTCCCCGTGTGTACGCTTTAGGCCTCTAGCTTTGGCTTCCTCCCTTAGGAGGAACAAGCACTGGATGCGGTCAAGTTGCTCTATTGGTACATTGTCCACTCCCTGTCTTTTCCATTGCTCCAGTATGTTCGTGAGATCTATCCCTTCCCTTTCCAATAGGTCTCTGAGTTTTGGGTCCTCTGTGCCTACTTCACTTGGTGTCATTTCTGCCTCTCCCTCTGTGTCTTGCATGGGGGTGTTGTCGTCTCTGATTTCTCTCTCCATAGGAGTTGTGCAGCTTCCTTGTTCCTTCTGATTATTTGGTCAGTCGATGGACTCATTTGGTGTTTGTTCTCTGACTTCCTGAACGTATGTCGTATCCTTCTTGGCTTCTGCCCCTTGATTGGTTTTATCCCTTCCTTCTGAGGTAATCTGGGCCTTTGGGTTATTTCCTACTTGGGCTTTGCTCTGATTTTTGTTGGCTTTGCTTATGGGGTTTGGTTTAACAAACCCATCCTTATCCCGTTGTGGTTTGGAGTTTTCCATTTCCTATTTTTTATTAAGTGGGAATTCCCTGATCAAGTGACCATGTTCATGGAACCTTCTACATTGGAAGGGGATCTATTCATAATCTATGTTTTGGATCCATTCCTCATCCCTGTGTTAGCGACCAAAAACGCACCAGCATTTTTGAAAGAGTGATGCCTAATCTTGTAGTGAAAATTTTGACATCTTAGAAGGCTCCAAATCCAAATCTGATTGCACCATTGGAAAGATTATGATTTGTAGTTAAAAATCGACTATTTGAACGTGCAAAATGGACATTCCATGGCTGAGAAAATTGATTTTTCCCAAAGGCATATTTTTCTGGAAATTCTGACTTTCGGTGGTTTAGGCGAGCCTCCAATGTGCTCATTAACCACCGAAAGAGGCGCTTTCGGTGGATAACTCACCCAAAAACTTTCCTAGTAACCACCGAAAGCCTGTGTGTCCAGAATTGAATGAGTTTTTACACAGGTCAGAGATTTTTGATATGAAAAGATTCGGGATCTTTTCCAATGAATGTCTCATGAATTATCAAGTCCAACCTAGTAATTATTTTTGACATGTTATGGAGAAAGGAGTTATTTCAAAGGTTATGGACATTTTTAATTAAGACAGAAAGCAGGACACTTGGCCACATCAACAAATTCGACTTAGTCTCTATTTGAAAGTCATCATCTAGCCTTGGGAGACTATTCTACACTACACCAACAATCAACAGAGAGAAAACTGAGATTAGCCTCATTTTGAGGAAGCATCCCACTTCTTTTGCAAACAGAATTTTTGAGTTACTATGTTTAGTAAATTTGATCCTTGTTTTCAGGATCTGATAACTACTTTGTAATGCTATAAATCTTAAGATAGAGGATGAACCAGGGGTTCGATTTTGTTTTCTACAGGCTGCTACTGTAAGAAAAGACTTATTCTTATTATATGAAAAATTTCAAGCTTCCCTCAGTTGTGTTGTCAGACTTCTCTTTTCTGTCTCTGATATCTTGTGAGTGAATGTTCTTTGTTGATGCTCATTCAATCTGTATATGACTTTCATCTCATATACCGATTGATTAAGTTGATAATCATAAGATATTTCTTTAGTTATTAAACCCATTCTGCTTGTTTTATATGAGTATAATCTGGTTCAATAGCTGTTTCCTTCTCCATTTAATCAAACCTTGTCTGACTGCATTACTAGAAGGCCTTGTGAAATTTTATATTTCTAGACAGTCTTGAATACACAGTCCAGTTCTTAGATATTCATCTTGATCCAAAAAAATCACATCATTATTAAGAAAATATTTCCCAAAAAGAGTTAGTTACCAGGCATCTCCGACTTACAGCCTAGGAGAGTTTCCTGGAGTGATAACACCCTGAATTTGAGGCTTATGGCTTCTGGGAGTGCTCCCGACACATCCATCTCTATACGTATTCTTGCGTAAGATGTGTATCTCCCCTTCAGGGTGGATTCTATAGTATTTATGTATTTCCCCAGTTTATTCCCTATTGCTTCAAATGTAGAGGATAACCAGTAGTCTAAGGGTAGGGAGTAGAGTCTCAGCTAGATCGGTACCTTTTTGAAGGTCTCTTTTTCTAGGGAGAAATTCTCCTTCCATGGATGCATGTACAGTCCTACTAATGCATGGAAGTATGGCCCTCCTTCAAATACACTATCTCTGTCCTCCAGGTTTATGAAGACTGCTGTGAAGAAACCTTTTGAGCCCATATGGAGCTCCACTTCCCCATTTGGCTTCCAGTGATATTTTATCCAGGTGCACAGCGCTCTCTTGGTGGGCCACAAGCCCATAAATTTGCAAATTAGCACATGCGCCTTCATCTGATCCCTGTAGAGTTGCGTCTACAGATCCTCCAGTATCACCTTTGGTATCAGTGTTGATTTGGGTTTTCACAGGTTGTGCCTTTCTACCTGGTTGGTCTTCATTGTGTCTTGTGTCGTGTTCTAGTTTTCTCTGGCTTCCTCTTCCATGCTTTCACTTTTCCCCTTGTTCCTTTCCTGACCTATTCTAGGGTCAGATCCCGAGGTGTCTATCACTGGTGCCTTGAAAAATATACCCCTTGGCCCTTTCCCTCTGTCTACCACTACTTGTTTGTATGAGGGGGTACCCTTACCCTCCCCTATGGTGCTCATGCTACCCTCTTCTATGGCTGTGACTGTCAGAAACCCTAGCTTGCGGTTGCTTCGAGAAGTTCGGAGCTCCAAGTTGAAAACAATGTAATTAAATGTGATTAAATGTAATTAAATGCAATTAAATCTTGAAAGGTTGGAAGAGCCGATTTGATGCCTTTGTACAGGAAGTAGATGAAGTCGTCTTTATTAGGCTTGAGATGGGCAGATCTCGAGCATCGCCTCGGATCTGAGAAATTAAATGTTCACTCAATGTAATATGCCGCAGTAGATAGGCATTGTAAATGGTGATTAGAAACCACTAGTGTAGCTTGGAGGAAAATCCCGTCGAGCCCCTCATGTATAAATCTTTGTATCATATGCCCAGTAAAGGTTGCTGAAGGTTGGGAGAAAAAACCATTTTTAAGCCAAGGAGAGAGATGAGACTCAGTTGCAGTCTGAGCTCATACATTGTAATTAGCATTCTGATATTAATACAAAAGAACAGATTTCTCTATTTATCAATTCTTGTGGGGTGAATGTTTATATTCGACAAATGTTATATGTGTGTGGTTATGAATGTATGCCTCATTTGATTCAGCCTCTTTTTGGGCCAAATAGTTGTGTATATTTGGGCCATACCGCTGATAAAAGAGGGTAGATCTGTTGTAAGAAATTTATGTGTAATTTTGTTGCTATAATTTTCCTTTGAAGCCCATAATAGAAGCCCTCCTTTGCTGGTTTTTCCCACACTGGGGTTCCAGGGTACTTCTGGTGTCTTTGCGTTATTTATGTGCCTGTTCACTATATGTTTCCGCTGCAAATTTATTTTCTATATATCAATTATAGGTTTATGCATAAATTCATATTTATATCAACATAGATTATTTATGGTTTAATTAATTTATTGGAATCAATTTCAGTGATTGAGATATAGGTTTAAATTTCAACATGATATCAGAGCTCAACCTCTAAATATAGGACCACCAAGTGACTTGTTGTGCATACCAACAAGGATAAATTAGAAAGTGGATAGAAGACCAGAATTATGTGGGAAAAATAGGACAACAGACATATATGGCCAGTGCAATCTTGAGGATTGAGGACATCCTGGATCAAGCCTCAAATTTTTATCCTTGGAGTGAGAGAATTAGCTTGGTGCTGGAGGAGAATGGGTGTTGGAACTTGCAAAAGGCAAAGTAGCAGTGCCAGTAGATCCAGTACAACGAGTTTCCCATGCTAAGAATGATGTCAAGGCCAGAAGTATTCTTTTGGATGGTGTCAAGGACCACATCATTCCACATTTGTCTAGCAAGAAGACAACAAGGGAAATGTGGGAGGCCCTAGTAAAGATATACCAGTCTGACAACCAGAGTAGAAAGATGTTACTCAGAGAGAAGCTGAGAAGCATGAAGATGGTCAAAGGAGAGTAAGTATGATCTAGTTGGATATTGTAGGCCACCCACCTTTTCCAACTGGCTCAAAATAGTTTTCTAGCAATTTTGGTAATTTACTATTTTTAGCAGTTTTTAACCTCCGGGGCCATTTTGAGGCCATAAACGACATTTTTGGGAAAACGGGGAGAAATGTGAAATTTTATTCAATATTTCCTCCAAAATGAATCTCCTCGACGATATCTTTCCAACGTGCTATCATGCGCCTAAAACGAAGATCGTATGCAAAAGTTACGACCTCGGGAAGTTGATGTACTAACTTACTCAAACGGGGCTCACATGAATTTTGGTGCTTCATCTCCTAGGGTTAGATTTTTGGATGTCTAGGGTTTTTGGAATTCTTGTTTATTGTAAAAAGGCCTTCAGAGCCTCATTGTGATTATCTTCTTGTGAATGTGAGTAGCTGTCACATCTCTTCTTAGAGATAAGCTGCCACCATTCTAGCAAGTCTTTCACTCTATATTTTTGCAGTCTCAGTACATTTATTTCATTAATAGAAATCGTGTATTACTGTATCTCTGTGTTTATGGTTGCATCTATGATATATTTTTGTTATATTATTGGATATCCGTGATATCTCTGTTCATTTTTTTATTATATCTCCCTCTCATTTTCTGCCGAAAATAATCTAGATCAATGATATCAGAGCAGGCTACTCTTAATCGGGTTTTTTTTTCAGTGCATGTCCTTGAAGAGGTCCGAGTATAGCAAGTTGGGTCTCGATCTTGTCTCTCTTGAATACCATCGCTCTCGCATGCCCCAGAGACCCTCCATGGCAAAAAAAAGGAAAAAATACGGAGCAAACGATCCTATAAATTTGTTGCTTGATCAAGCTCTCACGTGACAGAGGGACGAAATGATGGAGAATTTTTCCCACATCCTTTAATGCATGTCGATAGCAACATACACATCTTCATCAAACAACCACTTTTGAAGCACCTCTCCTTTCAAGGTATAGGTTAATTTTGATATTCCCGTATTTGAAGGTCAGATAGATGCGGATGCCCTAGACAAATGGTTAAATATGTTAGAAGGTTATTTTTCTGTTCGTAATTTTTTCGACAAAGAAAGGATCACCTTCACACTCCTTAAAGCTCTCCCCCGTGTCAAACATTAGTGGGAAAATTACTGGGAACAAAGTTCCACAGAGGATTTTGGAATATATGGGGTCGAGCCCACTTGGGATTTTTTGTGGATGCGGTAAAGGAATAGTATTACCGTGTTGGTAACTATGAGGACCAGTACATGAGATGGACCACACTGCGGAAAGAAAGGGGCCAAGAAGTTTTGGAGTTCACCAATACCTTACATACCTTGCGCACCAAGATGGGTATCAAAGACTCTGAACAGCACTTGGTTCTAAAATATCGTGGGGCTCTACACAGATACATCCAAACTGAAATGGATTTTCTGGATATCTCATCACTCGGTGTTGCTTATCGATAAGTTGTTAAAATCGAGCAGAAATTTAACCACCAAAACAAATGGGAGTTCGGGTCTGAAAATCCGCAACAACCAAAGTATGAAAAAGATGTCCCTAACAAGCAGTCTCTCAAAAACCATTCCAAGCCACAGGAAAAGAACGGTCACGGGAAGACAAAGAAGGACACCGAAAAATGGTGCGATTTCCACAAAATCCTTTGGCACAACACCAATGAATATTGCTCAAAACAGTCATTGGTGGCCGAGATGAAAGACAAGGAGTTGAACCCTAATTCAGAATCTGATTCTAAAAATACTAGTAAAGGACATATCATTGACGCATACCCCACTACTATTGTCGCGACCGCCACAATTCAACCAGAAGAACCAACAGATTTTGAAGAGGGGGTGTGCCTTTTTCATTCACAGATGTGGGTGAAGGGGACCCCGCTGCATTTTATTGTTGATAGTAGAAGACAGAAGAACCTCATCTCAGCAGAGGTCTTCAAATAGTTGGGATTGTCGACAACACCACACCTGTAGCCATACAAAATCAGGTGGCTTCGCCAAGGACGAGATCTTCATGTCAACCAACAGTGTCGATTGTCATACGACATCCAGTCCTTCAAGGATGAGGTATTATGTGATGTTGCCCCACTGGATGTCTGTGATGTTCTCTTGCACCAGCCATATATGTGGAGACGCCATGTTGTTTATGAGTCTCGACCCCGCAGTTTCATTGTTTCTCTAGGGGGTCATCTCTAAAAAATACCAGAGGTAGTTCCGACTATTGTTCCACCTAAACAATGTCGCAAGGTAGTATCTCATACTGCAAAATTCAGCTTTTTCACAATCTGAACAGAAGGACACTCCAACCACTACAGCCTCGCCCCAAGCACCTTCTATTCAACAGAAGCAGGTCGACAAGGTTGCAACAAAGCGCAAATATTCCTTCTGCACATCATCCTCTCGTGTAGCTTGACTTGTTGAACATCCTCAACCTCAACGGGTTCATGACAAACTTCCACAAACTGAGAAGCACGACGTCTCAAGCAAGGCAGGCAGCTCACCAAGATTCAAATTTGGAAAACATTTTTTTCTCTCCCCCGAGCACTCAATGCAATGGAGACCATTTCCTTTTGAGGAGGGACGATTGATCCAGGTGGATATCGGTGGCCACCCACCTTTTCCAATTGGCTCAAAACAATTTTTTGACAATTTTGGTAATTTACTATTTTTAGCAGTTTTTAACTTTCGGGACCATTTTGAGGCCCTAAATGACGTTTTTGGAAAAATGGGGATAAATATCGAAGTTCCATCCATATTTCCTCCAAAATGAATCGCCTCGACGATCCGTTTCCAACGGGCTATCATGCGCCTAAAACAGAGATCGTATGCAAAAGTTACGACCCCGAGAAGTTGATGTACTAACTTACCCAAACGGGGCCCACATGACTTTTGGCGCTTCATCTTCTAGGGTTAGGTTTTTGGATGTCTAGAGTTTTTGACATTCCTTTTTATTGTAAAAATTCCTTCAGAGCCTCATTGTAATCATCTTCTTGCGAATGCGAGTAGCCGTCACATCTCTTCTCAGAGATAAGTTGCCACCATTCTAGTGAGTCTTTCACTCTGTATTTTTACAGACTCAGTACATTTATTTCATTAATAGAAATCGTGTATTACTGTATCTCTGATACATTTATGTTATATTATTGGATATCCACGATATTTCTGTGCATTTCTTTATTATATCTTCTCTCTCATTTTGTGCCAAAAATAATCTGAATCAGTGGTATCGAAGCAGGCTGCTTTTGATCATTTTTTTTTCAGTGCATGTCCCCGACGAGATTTGAGCATAGAAAGTTGGGTCTTGAGCTTGTCTCTCTTGAAGACCATTGCTCTCGCATGCCCAAAAAACCCTCCATGGTGGAAGAAAAGAAAAATGACGGAGCAGACGATCCTATAAATTTGTTGCTTGAGCAAGCTCTCACGCGACAGAGGGACTAAATGATGGAGAATTTTTCCCACATCCTTCAAAGCTTGCCAATAGCAACAATCGCATCTTCATCAAACAACCACTTTGGAAGCACCTCTCCTTTCAAGGTACAAGTTAATTTTGATGTTCTTGTATTTGAAGGTTAGATAGACGTGGATGCTCTAGACAAATGGTTAAATATGTTAGAAGGTTATTTTTTTGTTCATAATTTTTTCGACAGGGAAAGGATCACCTTCGTACTCCTTAAAGCTCTCCCCCATGTCAAACATTGGTGGGAAACTTACTGGGAGAAAAGTTTCACAGAGGAGTCTGGAATATATAGGGTCGATCCCACTTGGGATTTTTTTTGGATGCGGTAAAGGAACAGTATTACCCTGTTGGCAACTATGAGGACCAGTGCATGATATGGAACACACTGCGGCAAGAGAGGGGCCAAGAAGTTTCAGAGTTCACCAATACCTTCCATACCTTGCGCACCAAGATGGGTATCGAAGACTCTGAATGACACTTGGTTCTGAAATACCATGGGGATCTACACAGATACATCCAAACTGAAATGGATTTTCTGGATATCTCATCACTCGATGTTGTTTATCGATATGTTGTTAAAATCGAGCAGAAATTTAAGCACCAGAACAAACGGAAGTTCGGGTCTAAAAATCCACAACAACCAAAGTATGACAAAGATAGCCCCAACAAATAGTCTCTCGAAAACCAGTCCAGGCCATAGGAAAGAAGAGTCACGAGAAGACAAAGAAGGACCCCAGAAAATGGTGTGATTTCCACAAAAGCCCCTGGCAGAACACCAATGAATGTCATTCAAAACAGTCATTGGTGGCCGAGATCAAAGACAAGGAGTCGAACCCTGATTCAGAATCTGATTCTGAAAATATTGGTAAAGGACAAATCATTAATGCAGACCCCACTACTATTGTCAAGACCGCAACAATTCAACCAGAAGAACCAACAGATCCTAAAGAGGGGGAGTGCATTTTTCATTCACATATGTGGGTGAAGTGGACCTTGCTACATTTTATTGTTGATAGCAGAAGCCAGAAGAACCTCATCTCAGCAGAGGTCATCAAACAGTTGGGATTGTCGACAACACCACACATGCAACCATACAACATCGGGTGGCTTTGCCAAGGACGAGATCTCTGTGTCATCCAGCAGTGTCCATTGTCATACGTCATCCATCCCTTCAAGGATGATGTATTATGTGGTGTTTCCCCACTGGATGTCTATGATATTATCTTGGGCCAGCCATATATGTGGAGATGCCATGTTGTTTATGAGTCTCGACCCCACAGTGTCATTGTTTCTCTAGGGGGTCATATCTACAGAATACCTGAGGTAGTTCCAACTATTGTTCCACCTAAACAGTGCCGCAAGGTAGTATCTCATACTGCAAAATTTAGCTTCTTCACAATCTGTTCAAAAGGGGAACACAAGGACACTGCAACCACTACAGCCTCGCCCCAAGCACCTTCTATCCAACAGAAGCAGGTCGACAAGGTTGCATCAATGCGTAAATATTCCTTATGCACATCGTCCTCTCGTGTAGTTCGAATTTTTGAACAACCTCGGCCTCAACGGATTTATGACAGACTTCCACAAACTGAGCACTGCGCCGTCTCCAGCAAGGCAAGCAGCTCACCAAGATTCAGATTCAGCAAACACTGTTTTCTCTCCCCCGGGCACTCAACGCAATGGAGACCATTGATTCCTAAGGAGGGAGGAATGATCTAGGTGGATATCGGTGGCCACCCACCTTTTCCAATTGGCTCAAAATAATTTTTTGACAATTTTGGTCATTTATTATTTTTAGCAGTTTTTAACTTTTGGGGCCATTTTGAGGCCCTAAACGACGGTTTTGGGAAAACAGGGAACAATATGGAAGTTCCTTCGATATTTCCTCCAAAACGAATCTCCTCAATGATACATTTCCAAAGGGATATCATGCGCCTAAACCGGAGATCATATGCAAAAGTTACGACCCCGGTAAGTTGATGTACTAACTTACCCAAACGGGGCCCACCTTTTGGTGCTTCATCTCCTAGGGTTAGGTTTTTGGATGTCTATGGTTTTTGGCATTCTTGTTTATTGTAAAAATGCCTTCAGAGCCTCATTGCAATCATTTTCTTGTGAATGTGAGTAGTCATCACACCTTTTCCCAAAGATAAGTTGCCACCATTCTAGCGAGTCTTTCACTCTATATTTTTACATTTTTTGTACATTTATTTCATTAATAGAAATCGTGTATCACTGTATCTCTATGTTTATGGTTGCATATCTGATACATTTCTGTTATATTATTGGATATTCGCGATATCTCTGTGCATTTCTTTATTATATCTCCACTCTCATTTCGTGCCGAAAATAATCTAATTCGGTGGTATTAGAGCAGGTTGCTCTTGATCATTTCTTTTTTCAGTGCATGTCCCCGACAAGGTCTTGGTATAGCAAGTTGGGTCTCATGTTTGTCTCTCTTGAATATCATCGCTCTTACACACCCAAGAAACCCTCCATGGTGGAAGAAAATAAAAATGACGGAGCAAACAATCCTATAAATTTGTTTCTTGAGCAAGCTCTCACGCAACAGAGAGATGAAATGATGGAGAATTGTTTCCACATCCTTCAACGTCTGTCGATAGCAACAGATGCATCTTCATCAAACAACAACTTTGGAAGCACCTCTCCTTTCAATGTACAAGTTAATTTTGATATTCTCATATTTGAAGGTCATATAGATGTGGATGCCCTAGACAAATGGTTAAATTTGTTAGAAGGTTATTTCTTTGTTCATAATTTTTCCGACAGGGAAAGGATCACCTTCTCACTCCTTAAATCTCTCCCCAATGTCAAACATTGGTGGGAAAATTACTAGGAGCAAACTTCCACAAAGGAGTCTGGAATATATGGGGCCAATCCCACTTGGTATTTTTTTGTGGATGTGGTAAAGGAATAATATTACCATGTTGGCAACTATGAGGAACAATACATGATATGGACCACACTGTGGCAAGAGAGAGGCCAAGCAGTTATGGAGTTCACCAATACCTTCCATACCTTGCACACTAAGCCGGGTATCAAAGACTCTGAACGACACTTGGTTCTGAAATACCGTGGGGCTCTACACAGATACATCCAAACTGAAATGGATTTTCTGGATATCTCATTACTCGGTGTTGCTTATCGATATGTTGTTAAAATAGAGAAGAAATTTAAGCACTGGAATAAACAAGAGTTCAGGTCTGAAAATCTGCAACAACCAAAGTATGATTAAGATGGCCCTAACAAATAGTCTTCTGAAAACCAGTCCAAGCCATAGGAAAAGAAGGGCCACGGGAAGACAAAGAATGACACTAGAAAATGGTGAGATTTCCACAAAATCCCCTGGCACAACACCAATGAATGTCACTCAAAACAGTCATTGGTGGATGAGATCAAAGATAAGAAGCCGAACCCTGATTCAGAATCTGATTCTGAAAATACTGGTAAATGACAGATCATTGACGCAGACCCCATTGCTATTGTCGCGACCGCAACAATTCAATCAGAAGAACCAACAGCTCCTAAAGAGGGGGAGCGCCTTTTCCATTCACAGATGTGGATGAATGGGACCCACTGCATTTTATTTTTGATAGCAGAAGCCAAAAGAACCTCATCTTAGCAGAGGTCGCCAAATAGTTGGGATTGTCGACAACACCACACTTGCAGCCATACAACATCGGGTGCCTTCGCCAAGGTCGAGATCTTCATGTCAGCCAGCAGTGTCGATTGTCATACGGCATCCATCCCTTCAAGGATGAGGCATTATGTGATGTTACCCCACTGGATGTGTGTGATGCTCTCTTAGGCCAGTCATATATGTGGAGACGCCATGTTGTTTATGAGTCTCGACCCTACAGTGTCATTGTTTCTCTAAGGGGTCATCTCTACAGAATACCAGAGGTAGTTCTGAATATTTTTCCACCTAAACAGTGCCGCAAGGTAGTATCTCATACTGCAAAATTCATCTTCTTCACAATTTGTTCAAAAGGATAACAGAAGGACACTACAACCACTACAACCTCGCCCCAAGCACCTTATATCCAACAGAAGCAGGTCGACAAGGTTGCAACAAAGCGCAAATATTCCTTATGCACAACATCCTCTCATGTAGCTCGACTTGTTGAACAGCCTCGGCCTCAACAGGTTCATGACAAACTTCCACAAACTGAG
Source organism: Picea engelmannii (assembly GCA_009831015.1). Lineage (NCBI taxonomy): Eukaryota > Viridiplantae > Streptophyta > Pinopsida > Pinales > Pinaceae > Picea > Picea engelmannii. The sequence goes on along the minus strand of ML788919.1, from coordinate 103,573 downwards.
CAACGCGACGTCTACAGCAAGGAAAGCAACTCACCAAGATTCAGATTCAGTAAACATTTTTTTCTCTCCCCCAGGGCATTCAACGGAATGGATACCATTGATTCCTAAGGAGGGAGGATTGATCCAGGTGGATATCAGTGGTCATCCACCTTTTCCAACTGGCTCAAAACGGTTTTCTGACAATTTTGGTAATTTACTATTTTTAGCAATTTTTAACTACCAAGGCCATTTTGAGGCCCTAAACGACGTTTTTGGGAAAAAGGGGAGAAATGTGTGGGTTTCTTTCATATTTCCTCCAAAATGAATCTCATCGACGATACCTTTCCAATGGGCTATCATGCGCCTAAAACGGAGATCGTATGCAAAAGTTACGACCCTGGGAAGTTGATGTACTAACTTACCCAAACAGGGCCCACATGACTTTTGGTGCTTCATCTCGTAGGGTTAGGTTTTTGGATGTCTAGGGTTTTTATCATTCATTTTTATTGTATAAAATCCTTTAGAGCCTCATTGTAATCATCTTCTTGCGAATGCGAGTAGCCATCACATCTCTTCTCATAGATAAGCTGCCACCATTCTAGCAAGTCTTTCACTTTGTATTTTTACAGTCTTTGTACATTTATTTCATTAATAGAAATCGTGTGTTATTGTATCTTTGTGTTTATGGTTACATCTCTGATACATTTTTGTTATATTATTGGATATTTGGAATATCTTTGTGCATTTTTTTATTATATCTTCGCTCTCATTTCGTGTCGAAAATAATCTGGATCAGTGGTATCAGAGCAGACTACTCTTGATCGGTTTTTTTTTAGTGCATGTCCCCGACGAGGTCCGAGTATAGAAAGTTGGGTCTCGATCTTGTTTCTCTTGAATACCATCGCTCTTGCACGCCCAAGAAACCCTCCATGGTAGAAGAAAAGAAAAACAACGGATCAAACGATCCTATAAATTTGTTGATTGAGCAAGCTCTCATGCAACAGAGGGACGAAATGATGGAGAATTTTTCCCACATCCTTCAACGCCTACCGATAGCAACATACACATATTCATCAAACAGTCACTTTGGAAGCACCTCTCCTTTCAAGGTACAAGTTAATTTTGATATTCTCGTATTTGAAGGTCAGATAGATGTGGATGCCCTAGACAAATGGTTAACTCTGTTAGAAGGTTATTTCTTTGTTCATAATTTTTCCGACAGAGAAATGATCACCTTTGCACTCCTTAAAGCTCTCCCCCATGTCAAACATTGGTGGGAAAATTACTGGGAGGAAAGTTCCACAGAGGAGTCTGGAATATATGGGGCCAAGCCCACTTGAGATTTTTTTGTTGAAGTGGTAAATGAATAGTATTACCTTGTTTGCAACTATGAGGACCAATGCATGAGATGGACCACACTGCGGAAAGAGAGGGGCCAAGCAATTATGGATTTCACCAATACCTTCCATACCTTGCGCACCAAGTTGGGTATCAAAGACTTCGAATGACACTTGGTTCTGAAATACTGTGGGGCTTTACACAGATACATCCAAACTAAAATGGATTTTTTGGATATCTCATCACTCGGTGTTGCTTATCGATATGTTGTTAAAATTGAGCAAAAATTTAAGTACCAAAATAAATGGGAGTTCGGGTCTGAAAATCCGCAACAACCAAAGTATGACAAAGATGGCCCTAAAAAACAGAGTCCTGAAAACCAGTCCAAGCCATAGGAAAAGAAGGGTCATGGGAAGACAAAGAAGGACACCAAAAAATGGTGTGATTTCCACAAAAGCCCCTGGCACAACACCGATGAATGTCGCTCAAAACAGTTATTGGTGGCCGAGATCAAAGACAATGAGTCGAACTCTGATTTAGAATCTGATTATGAAAATACTGGTAAAAGACAGATCATTGTCGCAGACCCCACTTATATTGTTGCAACCACAGTTATTCAACCAAAAGAACCAACAGATCCTGAAGAGGGGGATCACATTTTTCATTCATGGATGTGGGTGAAGGGGACCCCGCTGCATTTTATTGTTGATAGTGGAAGCCAGAAGAACCTCATCTCAGCAGAGGTCATCAAACAGTTGGGATTGTCAACAACACCACACCCACAACCATACAACATCGGGTGGCTTCGCCAAGGATGAGATCTTCATGTCAGCCAGCAGCGTCAATTGTCATACGGCATCCAACCCTTCAAGGATGAGGTATTATGTGATGTTTCCCCACTGGATGTCTGTGATGTTCCCTTGGGCCATCCATACATGTGGAGATGTCATGTTTATGAGTCTCGACCCTGTAGTGTCATTGTTTATCTAGGGGGTCATATCTACATAATACCAGAGGTAGTTCCGACTATTTTTCCACCTAAACAGTGTTGCAAGGTAGTATCTGATACTGCAAAATTCAGCTTCTTCACAATCTATTCAAAAGGGGAACATAAGGACATTGCAACCACTACAGCCTCACCCCAAGCACCTTCTATCCAATAGAAGAAGGTCGACAAGGTTGCAGCAAAGCTCAAATATTTCTTCTACACATCGTCTTCTCGTGTAGCTCGAATTTTTGAACAGCCTCAGCCTCAACAGGTTTGTGACAGACTTCTACAAACTGAGCAACGTGATGTCTCCAGCAAGGAAAGCACCTCACCAAGATTTAGATTCACCAAACGTTTTTTTCTCTCCCCCGGGAACTCATTGCAATGGAGACCATTGCTTCCTAAGAAGGGAGGATTGATCCAGGTGGATATCGATGGCCACCCACCTTTTCCAACTACCTCAAAACAGTTTTCTGGAAATTTTGGTAATTTACTATTTTTAGTAGTTTTTAACTTACAGGGCCATTTTGAGGCCCTAAACGACGTTTTTGGAAAAATGGGGAGCAATGTGGAAAATTTTACCATATTTCCTCCAAAATGAATCTCCTCGATGATACCTTTCCAATAGGCTATCATGTGCCTAAAACGGAGATCGTATGCAAAAGTTACGACCCCGGGAAGTTGATGTACTAACTTACCCAAATGGGGCCCACATAAATTTTGGCATTTATCTCCTAGGGTTAGGTTTTTGGATGTCTAGGGTTTTTGGCATTCCTTTTTATTGTAAAAAGACTTTCAGAGCCTCATTGTAATCATCTTCTTTCGAATGCGAGTATTCTTCACATCTTTTCTCGGAGATAAGCTGTCACCATTCTAACGAGTCTTTCACTCTATATTTTTACAGTCTCTGTACATTTATTTCATTAATAGAAATCGTGTATTACTGTATCTCTGTGTTTATGGTTTCATCTCTGATATATTTATATTATATTATTGGATTTTCACGATATCTCTGTGCATTTCTTTATTATATTTTCGCTCTCATTTCGTGGTGAAAATAATCTGGATCAAGGTAGTCACTTATCTCACAAAGTTCACTCAGATTCGAGTTGACCTTGCAACAGTGGGAGAGACCATGGGTGAGACCGAGCTAGTGAGTAAAACATTTAATGCTTCACCAAGTAGTGGGACGCGTTTGTCCGAGGGGTGGTTGCATGGGAGAAACTCCCTCACTGGGAGAGGTTGTGGGACGACTTCACCCAGGAGGCAATGCGAGTGGATGCATCTCAGGCTAGTTTGTTGAAGAGTGAGGAAGAGGAGAATGTGACTCTTCATGCAAAGAGGAGCAGTAGAGCGGGAGGCTCCATGGAAATGGGCAAAGTGATATGTTTTGCATGTCACAAAACTAACCACTATGTCAGCAAGTGTCCTAACAACAACAAGAAGAGGGAGTCGGAGGTGTCCTAACTAACCACTATGTGTTTGTCATTGTAGATTGGCTAAGTTTGAGGACAGCGGGACATGGTTGTTAGGCAGTGGGTCATCTCTCCATATGACGGGAATGAGGTCATTGTTCCTTAGTGTTTCGGAGACGGGATCAGACTTCCATGTGAAGAATGGGACGTGCACCAGACATGCAATAAAAGAGATTAGATGCGTCAAATTCTAGCTAGAGTCAGGAGTGTCTCTGGAGGTGGATAAGGTGATGTATGTGTCAGAGTTGAAGGTTAACTTGCTCTCTATATCAACTCTGGAGGATATGGGGTATGATGTAATGTTCACCAATGGACATGTGCTCATACGGGCAGAGGGAGTGGCCTTGGATGCAACAGTGAGGCTTGGCATCAGGAAATGTATGATGTATAGGATACTGGGACAACCTATAGATGGGTCCAGGGGGATCATGGACCAGAGATCAATTTCAAAGAAAGTCAGCTAGTATTACTTGACATTGATGGTTGAGTGGGACATCACATAAAATCAGAGTGCAACAGAAGTAGAAGGTGGATCTTCGGGTTCATAGGGAGGAGCTACAGAAGCAACAACAGATTTGATTGGATCGGAGATTGATCTTAGTGGAGACACCTCCCTCGCTAAGAGGGAGTGTTAGTTTTTAGCTCGGTTTGGTGTCTCAATTGTGCCTGCTATCATAGGCCAGTTGTGAGACACCTAAATTAACCCAACCAACATTTTTATCTCAGCCTTAGGTTTAGGCTTGCAGCAGATTCTCCTTGAGTGGATTGTGGGGCCCAGAAAGAGAGGGTGTACCTCCTGAAGGTGGTTGAGTGGTTTGTGGGACCCGGACCAAGGAGGGCACACCTCTAAGTGGATTCTAGTAGAGTGTGGGTCCCTGACCAAGAGGGGTGGACCTCCTAGTGGAGAGTGGGGTCTAGCAACTCCAACTCTCAGCCATTCAGGGAATTCATTGGGACACTTGTCAAGGACGATGGGAAGCTGTTAGGGAGATAAAAGGAGATTGAAGGTGAGAGGATAGAACACAATTCTCATTTGTGAGTGAGCAATTGAGCTGAAGGAGGGCGCATAGGGATGAGGAAGAGGGAAACATGTTGGGTGATTTGAGCAGCCTGTGGAGAGTCATTTCAAGGCATTTCTAGGTAGCTTGCAAAGGCCGATTTTAGCAGCCAAAGAGGCTACATCTGCTGGAGCACACTGGGCCACTACAGGCCATATTTTCCAGCAAACAAGAGGGTCAATTTGTGCATGTCATACAACAATCCATGGAGACCAAAATTCTCAAGTCATTCGACAACAATAGAGGGTGATTTCTAGTTGGTTGTACAACAGGGATTGTTGGGCAGTGCAACAACATTTGAGTCAGCCTCTTGTTGAGCCGAACAACTGGGTATAGTTGGGTCGTACAACGGATAAAAGAGGGCATATTTGTTGTAAGAAAATTATGTGTAATTTTGTTGTAATTTTCCTTTGAAACCCATAATAGAAGCCCTCCTTTGTTGGTTTTTCCCCACATTGGGGTTCTAGGGTACTTCTGGTGTCTTTGTGTTATTTATGTGCTTGTTCACTGTATGTTTCACTGCAAATTTACGTTCTATATATCAGCTTTAGGTTTCTGCATAAATTCATATTTATATCAACATAGATTATTTCTAGTTTAATTAATTTATTGGCAACAATCTTAGTGATTGCGATATAGTTTTAAATTTCAACAAGAGCTACATATTTAAACTATTTCTCCCACAATTATGTAAATTGTTTGTACTAATTACAAAACTGTTGAAACCTATTTTTGCTAAATAGTTTCAACAACATTTTGATGAAGAACCACAATGAACCAACTTGACTAAACTTAGAGGAATTAGTTTTCACATGTTCGACAACACAAGTATTCCAATAGAGGACGAACACCTTCAGTAACCACTCACATAATCAGATCAAAGATCAACACACCGATGTTTTCACGTGGTAAAACCTCTATGGAAAAACATCCATGGCCCCAGCCAACGCGGCCACTTGGAACAGTTTATTAATGCAAAGAAAAAGATTACAGAGATATTTTACAAGAGAGTTTCTCACAATCGATCATCAACAAATGACCCTCCATTCTCTTTAAATAGAGATAATGGACCAATCAGGTGTTAAAACACATATCAATGGTCATTAAGATCGAGAAGAATATGAACCATCGGATCACTCTATGTCGGGAACATATCATGACCGTCGGATTTCCTAACTACAAATACATACTAATGCATACTAAAGAAGCACACTAAGAAACACACTTTTACCTAATAACACATTAGACCAAGTAGATCTTAACTAACTCCTAAGTGTCTAAATATCCTAACATCCCCCCTTAAGAACAACTTGAGATAGGATTGAAAGATTTACAATAGTGACACAATAGGAGAAGGAAGGAGGCATCAGAGCCTATCCCCCCTTAATGACAACTTCATAAACTCCTAACATAGATCGAAGTTTGGAAAACTTCGCTTCTGTAAGAGACTTTGTGAAAATGTTTGCAACTTGATCTTCTGTAGGGAAAAAGAGCACTTCAATAACTTGATCATGAATGAGCTTTTTGATGAATTGCATGTGTAGCTCAATGTGCTTGTTGTGCTGATGTTGAACTGGGTCTTTGGCGAGCTTGATGGAACTCTGATTGTCGCACCAAAGGCTGGTCGGATGTTGTTGCTCGAATCCAAACTCTAAAAGGATTTGTCGAAGCCACAAGGCTTCCTGACTTGCATTTACTACTGCTTGGTACTATGTTTCTACAGAAGAAAGTGCAATAGCCTGTTGTTTCTTACAAGCCCAAGTGAATGGTCCTGAACCAAGGCTGAAAACATAACCTACAGTAGATTTCTGATCACTAGGGTCGTCAGCCCAATCTGAATCAGTGAAACCAACCAATAAAGGAGTCCCCCCTGAACTGTAATGTATCCCGAATTGAATTGTACCACGGACATAGCGAAGTATCCTTTTAGTTGTTTTCCAATGGCTTTCATGGGGTGTTTGCATATACCGGGCAACAAGACCAACAACAAAGGAAAGATCGAGACGAGTATGAGTTGAATATAAAAGGCTACCAACTCACTGACGGTACAGGGTGGCATCAACTTCAAGAGAAGTACAGGTGGCAGTAAGCTTGACTCCAGACTGGAAGGGAGAAGAGGTTGGTTTACAATCATCCATGTGAAAGCGATGAAGAAATTCACAAGCATACTTAGACTAGGAAAGAAAAATTCCTTCATTGGTTTGTGAAATTTGGAGGCCAAAGAAATAGTGCAAAAAGTCTAAGTCTGTCATTTCAAATTTCTTCTTAAGGATGGTTTTCACATGGTTTAAAAGTTTTGAGTCACTATCAGTGAGGATAAGGTCATCAACATAAAGGACAAGGATTATGAGATGGCTTCCTACTTTCTTGGTATAAACATTAAGATCAGAATGACATCTAGAGAATCCAATGTCAATTAGAAAGTTGTTTATTTTGGCATACCAAGCTCGAGGATCTTGCTTAAGACCATAAAGAGATTTCTTAAGACGACAAACAAGGCTAGAGTCATTTTGGACATAGCCAAGAGGTTGTTCCATGTAGATTTCTTCTTGCAAATTTCTGTGCAAGAAGGCGGATTTAACATCCATCTAATGGACCTCCCATTTATGTGAGGCAGCAAGGACAAGAACAAGGCGGATGAAATTCATTTTGGCTACAGGGGAAAATGTTTCAGTATAGTCAATTCCTTCAACTTGGGAAAATCCTTTGGCAACTAACTGAGCTTTGTGTCTTTCAACACTTCCATTTGATGCATACTTAGTTATGTAGACCCATTTACATCTGACAAATTTTCTTCCTTTTGGAAGAGGAACGAGATCTCAAGTATCGTTTGTCATTAAAGAATGATACTCTTCATTCATTGTTGTATCCCAATCTGGATTACCTGAAGCTTCTGCAAATGTCTCTGGATCATGATTCTCTGAAACTTGAGGCAAAAGAGAAGAGGCTCGTTGGAACTGCAAATGTGCTCGATGTTGATCTGAAGGATCACCGACAAGACCACCAACTGCTTCTCGTGTTGAATGAACTCATCTAGGAAGCGGTGGAACTGGTGCTAGTTCAGGTTCAAAGGATTCATCTGGAGGAAGGTGAGTAGGTGAAAGTGGATATTCATCCTCACTGTCAACATTTGAAGAAGAAACCAGAATAGGAACAAAAGAAGGCACAACCGTTGAAGATGGCTCGTAGGTCGAAGAAGACACAATCACTGAATCAGGCTCACAGGTCAAGAGATTTTCATCAAATTTAACATATTTTCTAATAATAATTTCATTACAATGTGGTTGAAGAAGTCTATAACCTTTGACATCTTTAAAATAACCAACAAATATACACTTCTCACTTTTAGGTTGCAATGTTTTTATTTTCTCATCAATGATGTGAGCCCATGCTTTACTGTCAAATACACGGAAGTGACTTACATTTAGTTTAATTTTAGTCCAAGCTTCTTCCAGTGTTATATTTTTAAGAGTCTTTGTGGGAGTGCAATTTACTATGTAATTTGCACAGTTGATTTCTTTCGCCCAATACTTTAGACTTAATCTCTTAGATTGGATCATACAATTAGTCATTTCTTTTAATGTGCGGTTCTTTCTCTTAGCAACACCATTTTGTTGTGGTGTATATGGAACAATGTATTGCATTTGGATGCCCTGTGTAGTGCAATAACTTGTAAAATTATTGTTCACATATTCGCCTCCATTATTTGTTCTTAACTTTTGAATTTGATGTCCAGGTTGCTTTTCTACAAGGGCCTTGTAGGCCAAAAACTTGTCAAAAAATTTGCTCTTAAGTTTTAAGAAGTAAACAAGTACGTCTGGAAAAATCATCAATGAAATTTAATAAATAATTGCACCTAGAAAAAGAAGGAGAAGAAAGTGGACCACACAAATCACTGTGAACAAGCTGCAAAGGGCCCGAGGCGTGCCAAGAGGCACATTTGTCAAAATTGTCCCAATAATGTTTGTCGAGAACACAACCGATGCAAACACCATATTTGCATGAAACAGGGGGAAGACTGGTCACCATATGTTGATTACGTAGTTGTTGTAATGAGTGATAGTTTAGATGACCAAACTGCTCATGCCAAAGTCTGTTCAAGTCATCGCTATGAGCAACTAAAACTGATGAAAAAGATGATGACCCAAAGTTGTCAAACTTGTACACCCTGATAATATTATCAGCAATTCCAGTTGCAAAAACATGCTTAGGATCTTTTAGATCCTTGATTACAACTTGGTGAGGTGAAAACTCTACGGTTTTACCTTCACCTGAATGAGTGATTTGATACACCGATAGAAGGTTACAAGAAAGACTTGGAACACATAATGCATCATTGAAATGACTATTATCTACTTGAATTGTTCCAAATCCTACTGTTAACTCCCAAAATAGCACCGGCATTTTGGTCGGGTTTTATGGTGGATATCATGGCTATCGGTAGCATCCTCAAGTTACTTTTGAGTTTTTATAGCTGAGAAAAATTTTAGATTTTGGTTTGACTTAGAAATAATTTGGATTGTAAAATCTTCTTTTTCAAAATTGATATTTTTACTTTCCACAGCTAACTTGTTTTCAAAGGTTCATTATGCGCTGTGGAAAGTGCCCACTTTCAACAGCTAAGGAGATCGTTTCATCAGTTGGCGCGCTGTTGAAAGTGTCAAATCTTAAAAAGTTCTTAAAATCAATTCTCGGGTGGCGCGTTGTCCAAGATACATGCTTTCAACAGCTAAGGAGGGTCTTCTACAAAGTGGCGCGCTGTGGAAAGTGCATACTTTCCGTAGCTAACAGGGGCTTACAAAGAGGCACGCTGAGGAAAGTAAAGATTATCAACAGCTAACAGAGGATGTACTCCCAGGTTGGCAACATCAAATCAAATCTTTGTTTCCATATCAGACACTGTTCACAAAGGATCGTTTAGGGTTTTGAATAGCAAATGGAAAAATGATACTTAAACTTGCAGGGAACTTTTCAATCCCTTCCTGAGCTCCAAATTAAGATCTGACAACACCAATGGAAAGCTGAGATTCTCTAGATGTCGATTGACTATTCATATATGAAAAATGGATTTTTTATCACCGAGAAATTCGATTTTGAAAATCTGTCTGCTTTCAACAGCGCAGAGGCAGAATTTTTGACCCGTTAGCTGTTGAAAGTGGCGACTTTCCGCAGCTAAGGAGCGTTTTTTTACAGGCTATGCGCTGTGGAAAGCCTGTAACGGCCAGAATGTTACGATTTTCGCCCAGATCTGAAATTTTCGAATTAA